>WSXT02085688.1:0-26164 GCA_011762715.2 Neuroterus valhalla
AATCGATTCTTCAGCACATACAAATTAGAATTATATGGTCTGAACATTCTAATTTTTCGGTTTTCACCAATAATATGAAAATAAGATATTTTATATTACTAAATGCATCAATCATATTTGTTTCAAAAATTTATGTCTGAATTTTCGAAAAACTTATTGATGTAAAAGTCACTTTTCGACGGTAAAATTAGAATATAAAATGAAAACTAAAATGGAAATCAAATAAAACCGAAATTAGAAAACAGAATTATCACAAATTAGAATTATATGGTCTGAACGTTTAAATTTAATGACAGTTCTTTTGATTTTCTGGCTTCCATACTTTACAAAGTCTGCAATAAATGGTTGCATTTGGACTCTCCATAAGTCCAGAGGAACTTTTGAGGGCCTCATGCCAAATACTGTTAGGAGAGTTCCATCCCCGTAGCTGTCGGGAAAAGCAATGAATTTTAACCCCTACGTATGAAAAATCGATAAAAAATTCTAAAATATTCTCAAAGCTTCCTAACCAAAATCTTGAACATGGATTTTGTAGATTTTGATGGTAAATAATTGCAAAAGGAGTTTCTCCAACCCCCTCCCCCTTTCCCCATCTGCCGAGGAAGGCTGTCATTTTCAACCCCTTAAAAATATCAGAAATCGGAAAAGAATTCCAAATCATGTTCAAAGCTGTTCATCTAAAATCTTAAATGGATTTTGTAGATTTTAAGGGTAAATGACTGTAAATTAATTTTTTTACAATTATTTAACATAAAAATGTACAAAATCCATGTATGAAATTTTGGGTAAGCAGCTTTGAAAACATTCTAGAATTTTTTATTGATTCTTGACACTTAGGGGTTAAAATTGACAGCCTCCCCCAGCAGGTAGGGGGATGAAACTTTTTTTGAAAATATTTAACATAAAAATGTACAAAATCCATGTTTGAAATTTTAGGTAAGAAGCTTTGAAAACAATTTAGAATTTTCTATTGATTATTGACATTTAGGGGTTGAAACTTACAGCCTCTCTCGGCAGATAGGGTTATGAAACTTTTTTTGTGATCATTCAACATCAAAATGTACAAAATCCATATTTAAAATTTTAGGTAAGAAGCTTTGATAACCTTTTAGAATTTTTAATAACTCTTGACACTTAGGGGTAAAAAATGACAGCTTCCCCCAGCAGATATGGGGATGGAACTTTTTTTTACAATTATTTAACATAAAAATGTACAAAATACATGTTTAATACTTTAGGTAAGAAGCTTTGAAAACATTTCAGAATTTTTATCGATTCCTCACACTTGGGGGTTTAAATTACAGCCTCCCCTAGTAGCTAGGGGGATGGAACTTTTTTTGTGATTATGCAACATCAAAATGTACAAAATACATGTTTAAAATTTTAGGTGAGAAGCTTTGAAAACATTTTAGAATTTTCTATTCATTCTTGACACTTAGAGGTTGAAACTGACAGCCTCCCTCGGCAGATAGGGGGATGAAACTTTTTTTTAATTAAGTTAGAAAAAACCGTAATTTTATTCTCCTAACTTATTCAAAGGAGTTGGCATTCTTGTAATAAAAATAGAGGGGCAACCATATAGGCCCTCGCGAGGGCCCAGCTGGGCATTTCCACAGTGGGCCGCCTTTGTGGGGCCTCTGAAGGGCCAATAATTATAAAAGGCTAAGCTGGGCAGTTTCCACACGGGGTATTATAATTGTATTACATTATATATAATATAATATAAAAAATATAATATAATTGTATTATAATACAGAAAATTGAAATTTTGCTATATGTCTCCTTAAGGGGGCCTTCTCCTGTAACGCGTCAATGAAGGGTCGTTTTTGGCGATTTTTTTCCACTCAGAAAATGAGAATACACATGAATCGTCTTTCGCATATATTTAGATACATGTTTGAACTACAAAAAAAGTGCTTTTCATGAACAATAAATTCGAAGTGGCAGACTCATGTAAGGTCACGTATGACAGCTCGGTCAACTAGTTTTTTCGAAATCGTGTACCTCGATTTTCAAAACATGGTTTCGAGAAAACTGCGCCTGAACGCGCCGTTTCGAGGAACTATATCTTCAGATCTTCCATAATACTCGGAGTTGAGCAATGGAACTTTGGGATTATATTCTGAACATGACTCTATCTATCTATGGAAAAAAAATTTTTTCCCAATTTTACAGGAGAAGGCCCCCTTAAATACTCAGAGTTTTTTAAATTAGCACGAACGTAATAGGACAAGATAAATTTATTGAGATCATCAACTATTTCCGGAGTGTGAATAATAACATTGTTTTTAAACGTTGGTCGCGGCAGGGTACATAAATAATTGTTCAAATTTTAATTTGGCCCTTCACTATGAATTCTAACTGACCATCGAGAATCTTGAACCAAGGGGATAGATTTCAAAAACAATAAATTCAGCTATAAAATATCACTTAATTCCTATAATATTCACCTTATTATTTTTTTCGTTATTTTGTTATAAATAACAAAAAATGAAATTCAAACTCAATTGTTGATTCGATCAGTTACAAGAAATTTCATTAGTTTCTTTTTCCGGTTATGTTCATAAAATTGATACTATTTAATCTTATGTTATCTTATGTAATCTCATGCAATTACATGTAATCTCGTGTAATTCCATGTAATCCTGTGTATTCTCATATAATCTCGAGTAATCTCATGTAATCCTGTAATCCTGTAATCTTGTAATCTAGTGTACACAAGAAACCAAAGTGGTTCACCCCTCGTCTTTCCATTAAGAATCCAACTGTTTTGTTAAAAATTTAACATTTCGTTTGACAGATGACCAATTTGGTATAGCAATTGAATTTTTTATTGAAGATTAATATTTTCATGTTGAAAATTTAACTCTTTTGCAGATAATAAATTGGTCTCCTCCGCATTAAAACTGAACAACATGCATGAAAAGTAATTTGCATATTTTGTTGAAAATTGGTCTTTTTTATAGAACTTTCTTCTTCTCGGTAGAAAATACATTCTTTTGTTGTTGGAAATTGAACTATTTAGTTGAAAATCCGCCTTTGTTGGTGAAAATTCAACTAGTTTGTTAAAAATTAAATTATTCATTCGGAAGATGAACTTTCGGCCTAAAAATTAACTTCCCCTTTGGAAAATAATATTGTTGAGTTGAAAATCCAACTCTTTTGTAGATAATTGGTATTTCTGGCCTCAAAATAAACAATATTTATGACAATACTTTATTCTGTCGCATTCAGCTTCTTCTCGTCTCAAAAATTCAACTGTTTGGTGTCGTTAGGGAAATTAAATTTCGTCTGGAAATCTTATTAATTTGAAGCGATTCATAAACTAAACTTATTAGAAACGGGAAAAAATCTATGAGGGAGGATGGAGGGGGTTCAATAATAGCCCCAAAATTAGTAACGTAGTTCATAGACAGTTCCTAGAAATTTCACTAAAAAAAAAATCATTCCTGTTTTTGGCCATTCAGGCAAATTTGGGGAGTGAGAGCATCGAAATTTGTAATAAAAGATTTTCTGGACCACCCCATCGCGCACCCGTCTTTCCGAGGGCGCATATAATATTTTAATCCAGAATGATACACAATATAATATCTATTCTCAAGATCCCTGAATAAGTGGTAGGGGTGGGTGCTGGTGCGGGTGCGCGACAGCATGCGCGGGAGTCGAATTAGTACCAGAATTCGCCATCTCTGGCTAGGCGCTACAGTCTCCCTCTCGGCATGAACGGAGCCGGCTGGGCTGGCCAAAGTGGTCTTTTTCTCCTTACAAGAAAAATCGCGTCGCGACACACATCGCGTTTGACGCAAAATGGTAAATACATGTGCTCGTCTCTCAATTCCCATTCATCAAAATTATGAAAAAAGAGTGAAAGTGATAAGAGAATCTTTTCAAGTCGACCCTGCAATGTCCGCAGTACTCCCACGGATGACTAATCGTGTGTGATTATGCAGTAGTTCTACGCCAGCGACGTGTCCCACCAACACGTACCGTTACTACTGCTGCCACTTCACTTTTGTTTCTCCACGAGAATCAGGAATATTATTCGATTGGATTTTTTGTTTTCCCTAAATTAATCGAAATGATCAGAGAAAGTGCGATTCAGTATATAAAAAATATATATGTGTGTGTGTGATTATTCACTGACACAGTCACGTGAAATATACGCAATACGATCCGTTTTGGCTGCGTGAAATAGAGAATCAGTGATCCCTAGAGTAACTAATTACATTTTTTTTGGCAACCTTCACTAGGTAAACTGTAACTTTTTTGCTCACTTTTCAAATGTGGTGTACAAGTATTTTGAGGGCAATCAATGCATTATATGTCAAACCAATTATCCACAAAAGAGTTGAATTTTCAACACAAAAGTATTATTTCCAAAGGAAAAGTTAATTTTATGTCAACTAGTTCATCTTTTGGACAAAAAGTTTCATTTTCAACCAACTACTTGAATTTTTACCAAAAAAGGCAAATTTTTAGATGAATAGTTCATATTTCAACTACAACAAAATAATTTTTCACCAATCAGGAGAATCTTCTATCAAAAAGACGAATTTTTTTAAAAAATAAGTAAATTATTTTCATGCATATTTTTCAATTTTAAAGCGGAGAAGACAAATTATTTACGAAAGACCTCAATTTCAACATGAAAATATTATTTTTCTACGATAAAGTCAATTTCTTTGCCAAATAGGTCATCTTTCGAATGAACTGTTTAATTGTTAGCAACAATGTTGAATTTTTATTAGGAAAGGTATTGACTAAACAGTTAAATTTTCTACCAAGAAGAATAATTTTTTACCATAAAGACGAATTTTCAACAATATAAATTATTTACATGAATATTGTTCCATTTTGAAGCGAAGAAGACCAAGTGTCTACAAAAGAATTGAATTTCAGACTGAAAATTTTTTTTTTTTTAATGAAAAAGTCCATTTTCTTAACCTAATTGTTCGCTTTTTGGACAAATAGTTTAAATTTTTTTTAATTGAAAAGGTTTCACCAAGAAAGATGAATTTTTGACTAGATAGTTCAATTTCTAACCACAAAAGAATGAATTTTCTACCAAGAAGAATAATGTTCTGTACCAAAAAGACAAATTTACAACCAAATAAATTATTTTTATAGAAATTGTTCAATTTTAAAGCCACGAAAATTGTTCATTTACATAAGACTTGAATCATCAACCCAGAAATATTATTTTCCAACGGAAAAATTAAAATTCTTCCAAATAGTCAATATTTCAAAAAAATAGTTTAACATTGGCATGCTTATGAATTTCGACCGAAAGATGTGAGTTTCACCTGGAAGATTCAATTTTCATCAGTGAAAAAAATGAGTTTTTTACCAAGAAGAAAAATGTTCCACAAAAAAGACAAATTTTCAAAAAAATACTTTTTTTTCATAAATATTGTTCAATTTTCAAGCCAAAACGCCAATTATCTACAAAAAAGTTAAATTGCTGACCCAAAAATATTCTTTTTCAAGGGAAAAGTCTATTTCTTTACCAAATAGGTAATCTTAGTTCAATTTCGCCAAGAAAACTACTTATCTACTTATCTACGAAAGACTTAAATTTTTCACACAAAAATATTTTTCAACGGTAAAGTTGATTCTTCTGCCAAATAGTCAATATTCCGAAAAATAGTTTAACAATAGACGAATTTTCAACAAAATAGATTGTCTTCATTAATATTGTTCAATTTTTGAGCCAAGAAGACCAAGCATCCACAAAAGAGTTAAGTTGTCAACTTACAGATATTCTTTTTCAAGAAAATAGATCATTTTTCTGCCAATTAGTTCATAGTTTAAACAAATGGTTCAAGTTTTAACGAACATGTTGAATTTTTACTTAGAATGATTTCAACTGAATGGTTCAATTTATAAACCAAAAAAACTGAATTTTGAAGCCAAAAAGACCAATTATCTACAAAAAGGTTAAATTGTCGGCCCGAAAATATTCGTTTTCAACAAAAAAGTCTATTTTTTACCAAATAGTTCATCTCTCTAACGAATGGTTTAACTTCTAGCGAACTAAAAAAAATGAATTTACGATCTTCATAATTAGTTCTCTAGGGTTAAGATTAATTATTAACCAAATAGTTGCATTTTCAACCAAAAAGTTGAAATTCAATAAAAAAAATAGATTTACAAAAGAGGACAACATTTCATCCAGATTATAATATTTGTATGCCATTGAGACAAATTTGTTACAAAAAGGTGTATTTTCAACCCGAAAATATGAATGTTTAAACAAGATCAATAATTTTCCCGGAGAATATGGTTGTTCAAAAAAAGATTTGAATTCCAACTTAAAAAACTCACGTTTCATCCTAGTATGAAGTATTCGAATTTCCAACATGAAGTTTAATATTTGATATTTACAGAAAAAAACCATTGTTTTCTGAATAAGGAACAGTGTACCTTTACTGTGAAATTGCAACGACACTGATAATTTCTGTTCTCTTGGAAATAAAAATAAAAAATCAAATATCCAACGACTGAATTTGAGCAAACACCTTCGAATACACCTATTGTAATTTAAATAAGGAAATATTTGAATGAAAGAAGGGGAGATGAAAAAGAGGAAGCAACCTCCGAACCTTGTTATTTCTCTTTCTTTATGTCTCGTGTTTTTTTCATTCTTACAAAATATTTCAATTTTCAATCCGGAAAGACCAATTTCGAACCGAAATTCTTTGAAAACTGTTGAATTTTTAACAAATCGATTCATTGTCGAAAAGAATAATGGAATTTGCAACCAGCAAGAATAATTCTCAACCAAAAGCTGAATCTTGAACCCTAACGGAATAGTTTTTAACCGAAAATTTGCATTCTTGAGCGGGAGAGATGAAATTTCGGCGAAATAGTTCAATTTTTAACCCAAAAAGATAAATTTTCAACAACACACTCAGATTTGTGTTATCTGAAAATCGACTTTCGTGGATATAATGAAAGCTCCACGTTGTATGGCCCCCTAAATCTGAAACAAAAAACAGTTTTTACGATAGTTTTTGTAGGTCTTTCTGTCGTGGTTATGTCGTTGTCATCTGTTCATCAGATAACTTGTAACAGACAAATCGGATTTCAAGCAGCCTTTTTTGACCAACGGTCCTGATTTTGCCTATAGAAAGTAATACTTGAAATTTATAAATTCCATTTTTCGCTCAAACTAGGGGAGATACGGAAAAACTTATTTGCAGACAAAGATACATTATACAATTGCGATGCAGGTAGTGGATAAACTAAAGAATAGTAAGGCTGCCGGTGTGGATGGTATTCCCGTGGGGAAATTTTAACCCGGGCAGCACCAGGTCCTGAAAAGGTTGCTT
Organism: Neuroterus valhalla; assembly: GCA_011762715.2. Taxonomy (NCBI): domain Eukaryota; kingdom Metazoa; phylum Arthropoda; class Insecta; order Hymenoptera; family Cynipidae; genus Neuroterus; species Neuroterus valhalla. Next base: position 7,332 of record WSXT02085688.1, read on the forward strand.
TATTATATTTGAGGCCCGGATAAGTAGGCTCCATCAGGCCCTGTTAGTGTTTGGTCACGCTTGAAATGAAGAGGGCCGTACATGGCAACCTTACATGGCTTATGCTAGTCACCCTTTTTGGAGCCTTTTTATTAGGTAAGGCTATTTTAAGGCCTTCACCTTATCCTGTTTCAAATCCTTATGTGAATAAGCTGCGTATGCGTGATCGAAAGAACATTAACTTGGCCCTAATCTAAAAATTATTCAATTGTCAGTGTCTGCACATCCCACGCACACGACCGTATCGCGATATAATTTCACATTATATATATGCTCTTCCACCTATATTACTAGAATTTCCGAAATTTTTTAAGTTATGATCGCCCTCCAGGAGATAAAAAGCGTGTTTCAACTCGAGGGTTCACTCTTCTAGTCTTCTATGTACCCTGAATATAGTTTACTCTCAGATACGATTTTGGACCTGCACTAATTTTCACTAATTTCATTTAGTTTCATTCGATACAGACTGGATTATGCAAAGAATTGAAAAAATAACCGATACAGTGATTGAGTGATGCCCTAGTATCCCAACGGTTGCGCACATGACGGATTGATGGCTGTGTCCGGCCCTAGAGATCATAGTAAGGGAGCCCAGTGCACTTTTCCATAGGTCATCTTAGCAAGGCTGGTTTTAATATATATGATAGATTTTATCTTAGTAGTAAGAAGAATGACCTTCAGCTAGTTCGGTAGCGCTGGTTATGTCAAGGGCAACGGACCCTTCATGTTAAATTTTTTTGAAAATTTGGTGATTTTAGCAGAGCTGAAATTAACAAATATAGTCAATTGGACAGTAAACATTGTAGAAACAACATTCAGCTGACATTTGACTGCTGGAAAAACTTTTCAGCTGACCCGAAAGACAATTATACCAGCGCCTGTACATACGTTGTTACACGGCACTGTAAGACCGTGCTATACGCACAAATGTTTCCTTGCCCATTGGAATAATAGTGAAATAAATCATAAAATAAACGTTCGACAATGGCGTGCCACAATTAAAACAAACCGACTTACACAATATAGGGGGCCCTACGATACAATTATTGCAGCGCGTGCACACACGCGGTTAAACTGCAATGTCGCGTTTTGTTTATTGCACCTATCAGCAATAAATTGCTAGATCAATGATTTTCCCATTTCATAGAATGAAGAAAAAAGACGATTAAGTTTAGTCTTGTTCAGGCTTTTGTTGTGTCACTTGAGTTATTCAAATGGCGTACGTCAATAAGCATCACGCTGAAAATTTATGAATGGTGCTCTTTGATTTCAGTGTCCATTCATTGTTTTAAATTGACACTTGTATAAAAAATGATACAACTATATTTTCGTTGAAGGTATTTGTAAATATTTCGAAGTGTTTTCCAATACCTCATCATATCTCACCAATCATACAGCGCTGTAATATGGAGTGAAAAAAATGTTTAATTTAAAAAAAAAGACCGACTCCAAAAAAATAAAAATTGAAAATGATTCAAACAATAGTAACTGAGAAGTAGAAAATAAAGATAAAAAACTTGGAGAAAAAGGACCGAATCTCAAAAAAAAAAATAGAAATAAAGAATGATTTAAAAAATAGCAAGTGAAAAATAATCAATTTGATAATGACGGTTCCTACTACAAATTAATATTTTCAAAATGCCTACTTATTTAGTTTAAAAAAAATGATTGTTTAAATCTCGCTTTTTCTCTAAGTCGACGCCGTGATTGACTCAGCCGTTAGCAGGTAAAAGATGATGAAGAAGCCATATCTAAACAGTCATTTTTTTGTTTAAACTAAATAAGTAGGCATTTTTAAAATTTTAATTTTTGATAGGAACAGTTATTATTCAATCAAATATTTTTCACTTTTTAGTTACTATTTTTCCAATCATTTTCGATTTCTTTTTTTTTCAGACGGTCTTTTTTTCTCAAAATTTTTAATCTTTATTTTCTACTTCTTTGTTACTATTGTTCAAATCATTTTCAATTTCCATTTTTTTGGAGTCGGTCTTTTTTTTCAATTAAAATTTTTTTTACTCCATATTACACTGCAGTATGATTGGTAAGATATGATTATTTATTGGAAAACACTTTGAAATATTTACAAATATCTGCAACGAAAATATAGTTGTATCATTTTTTATACAAGTGTTAATTTGAAACAATGAATGGCCACTGAAATTAAAAAGCACCATTCATAAATTTCCAGCGTGATGCTTATTGACGTACGCCATTTGAATAACTCAAGTGACACAACAAAAGCCTAAACAAGACTAAACTTAATCGTCTTTTTTCTTTATTCTAAGAAATGGAAAAATCATTGATCGAGCAATTTACTGCTGATAGGTGCAATAAACAAAACGCGACATTGCCGTTCAACCGCCTGTGTGCACGCGCTGCTATAATTGTATCGTAGGTCCCCCTATATTGTGTAAGTCGGTTTGTTTTAATTGTTGAACGCCATTGTCGAACGTTTATTTTATGATTTATTTCACTATTATTCCAATGGGCAAGAAAACATTTGTGCGTGTAGCACGATCTTGAGTGTCGTATAAACACGTATGTACGGGCGCTAATATAATTGTCTTTCGGGTCAGCTGAAAAGTCCATCCAGCAGTCAAATGTCAGCTGAATGTTGTTTCTACAATGTTTACTGTCCAATTGACTATATTTGTTAATTTCAGCTCTGCTAAAATCAACAAATTTTCAAAAAAATCTAACATGGAGGGCCCGTTGCCCTTGACATACCCAGCGCTACCGAACCAGCTGAAGGTTATTCTTCTTACTACCAAGATAAAATCTATCATATATATTAAAACCAGCCTTGCTCAGATGACCTATGGAATAGTGCACTGAGCTCCCTTACTATCAGTATTCCGGCCCGGTGGTGACAGAGCTCTAAATAGATGGGTATGTGCATCCGCCATTTTGGGTCCATGGGTCACATGGAGTATGTATACAACGTGTGCATTAAACGCGAGAATCGAATCTTAATTGTGATAAAATTAGCTTTCTACTTTAGAGATTAAAAATCCCACTGGATTGAGTATGTCAGGCATGGCTTGAAGGCTCATCATGAGAGTTGGGGTTACTGGGCATTTCGGGAAGAGATTTGGGTCGAAGGTTTTAATGTCTGACGATCTCCCGTGACAGGAGGGAATATAGATATGTAAAAACCCGAAAAGGGTATATGTGGACTGAATAATCTAATCTAATCTAGTTTTAATTTGTTTAAAGACGTGCTAGGATACGTGTTAAAAAATATTTTAATTTCGGGGTGTTCCGAAATGAGATGTGGAAGCTGCAATTGTAAAGACCACGTACAGCCTACACAGCTGGTCATTAGGTGTTATCGACATGGTTATAATTTCAATATCTATCATGTAACATGCATTTTTGAGATAACTTCCTCACATTAATTATTTACAAAGTGGTACACTTATTTTGTGTACAGCATACAATGCACATGGTATACAGTCTAAAGTGAGGTTATGTTCACCTTCATTCGAATTTACAATTGCAACGTAAGAACCACGGATGTGCAGTTACGCGTAACTGAAGGTTTTATACGTAAAATACCTAAGTGAAGTATTTTACGTAGAAAACTGGTAAAATACCTAGTAAATCACGTGCCAACATGGCGGGCCTGTAGAACTGTGTATAACCTCACTGTTTTGAATTTCTGGTACCGGCTTTCGTAGGAGTTTTCTCGGTTGCCAATATTGTTATTTGATAGTAATAAGGTCAACTAAAACTAAACAGAAACAAAAAAACCAGTCCGGGCTTCCTTACATTCTATGGAATGAGCTTAGTTTTAGACGTCTAAAAGTGAATGAAAATAATGAAAATCATCGAAATGTACCGCAATGTTATTTTGTAACAGAATACTAAAGAATGTTGCTTATAAGCGGCTTCTGGGATACAGTTATGTTAATAGTTATGGAATGTTGTTATTGTTATTCATTTAAATATTTGCAATCAATAAGTATTTTGATATAATTTTTTGAGAATACTGCTGAATTATTATAACCTGAAAAGCCTTCGTAATTTGCAGTTCTTTATTACATTGATATCTATTTTTTTATTATTATGAAATAGTGATTAATTCAATATTTAACATCTGAAAAGCTGTTCATATATTCCTAATATTGATCAGCTGTAAATATAATCTATTAATTTTTGAAATTTAACTGCAGTTTGAGTATTCAAAATTGAACAATAATTCATTTTATAAGACGTTTCTTAATCGGCTCATATTAAAAAAATGTTTAATTTCTACGTTGGAAACTAAACAGTTATAATTCAAAAACCTTTGTAATTACATATATTTATTCACCGGATTAAAACTTCATACACATTTCTAACGTTTCAAACAATTTGTAATCAATATTTCCTAATTGATCCTCAAAAAACATACAAATATCTACTCATCAAATATTACCTAATTATTAATTGAAATTCAGATTCAAATCTCGTTAAAACATTTACATTGTCTTATTATAAAATATTACATTTTCAAATTATTGAATTTGCATATTTGTCATTGAAAAAGGACATTTATTCAGACTGTTGAAAGAAGGTTTCTACGCCTTTTACAAATTATAAATTGAAAATAATTCTGAAAGATATTAGGCAACAAATCTTCAAAAATTTTGAAATCACAAAATTTTCGTACTTATATTTATATTTATATTTTTATACTTATATTTCTTACTATATACGAATAATGATATTGATGAAAATCATTTAAAACATGATCACATCTGAATTCGGTTGAGCCGGAACAAACATGCAACTGTTCTCGAATCAATTCTTTCGAAATTGAATTGAATAACCGTAAAACTTAAAGGTGACGAAGAATCGTACCGGCTCTTCTTGTTATGTAGCAGTAAATGTGCATTATTAGTGCTGCTTTTATTGCTAAAACTACTAGTAACACTCATTTCTGAGTTTGCATTTGACATATCGATATCCATCGCATCAGGAACATTATCATTTTTCAAATTCAAATTTTTCAAATTCAAACGATGAAAATATCTAGATGTTCAAGATTATGACAAGTGTTTGAGGTTATGTTCGTAGAGGAAAACGGGGGATCCGCAGAACGTGAAGTCCCATATACGCGTAATTTAAATCCTGTAGGAAACTAGCCACGTGAAATACCTAGTAATTTACCCAGGGTATTTTACATACCCATCCCTGGTTAGAACGCTAATAACTTCTTCACATTAGTGTTACATAGTCTTATATAATTTTTTAATGTTTACTGAAATAAATAGTTCATTCACTTATGGTTTATAAGCCTCTGTGTGGGCTGTATGTGGTCTTCACAATTGCTGTCTCGACATCCCATTTCAGAAAACTGTGACAGAAGGATATTCACATATGCGTTTCCTAGCACGTCTATAAACACATTCAAACTATCATTTTCATATCAAAAGCTATTTTATAACATTCAAACTATCATTTTCATATCAAAAGCTAATTTTATAACATTCGAACTTCAGTTCTTACGTTGAATGTACACGTTGTATACATACTCCCTCTACTCCATGGACGCAAATGGCGGATGCACATACTCGTCTTTATAGTGCCCTCGTGGCAGCGTTATACAGACAGGTTTCACCAAATTTAGACAGCTGTCTATACCGCGTATTTTACAGCTGTCTATATTTTTACTCCGCTGTCTGACTATGGAGTATAGGTACGACGGAACCTATAGTCAGACAGCGGAGAGCGGAGTAGAAATATAGACAGTTGTAATATACGCGGTATAGACAGCTGTCTACATTTGCATGTAGTCTACATTTCAACTGCGCATGTACCACAAAGCGCGGGCTTATTTGAGTTCAGTCGAAACTATCGATAAACATGCTAAAGGATATTACTAAATTCTTCATTTTTCAAAAAAAGTTGAATGAAGTGGAAGAAATACCCAACGTGAGTCGCGTTATTTTTACTGTAGTTTCAAGCAATAAGAAATTATACTCACATGCATAGAATGTAAATCTTCTAGCACACAATATGTATGGTAATATGAATTAAAATTTAAACCTTTGTATTTGAATTTGAATTTTGGTTTATTTTTAACATCTAGTGTTGGAATTTAGTTTTTCGTGACGAACAAAGGTGCGCCTGATCATCAGTGAAGGCAGCCTTATACAAGTCCTATTCAGATCTTATAAGGGCCTTCAATACGATATTATTGAGATCGCCTTATCTCATAATAAGGGCAGCTTATTAGGGCCTTAGTCGGACCATATTTGGCTCATTACATAAACTTTCAAATCTGGCAACCTGCTCAGGGCCTTGTAGGAGACTAATTTCAAAATAAGGCTGAAAAAGGCACTTTATGCACGGGTTGCCTCTGAAATACTCAAGTTCGGTGACAGATATTTGTTTGTGTGGCTGTGTGAATTTATGAATATGTGTGCTGTGAATGGGGGGGGGGGGGGGGTCCGCGTGATTGGAGAAAGGGGATTATCGTCCCAATCTACAGAGGAAAGAGTGATCAGGGTGGCTGTAATAATTATAGAGCAAATAGGCTACTAAGTACCGTGGACAAAATATTTACCGAAATACTTATTACTAAATTCATGGTGGATAGAGCTGAATTTTGAGAGGTCTTAAAAGAATATGGAGTAACCAGGCGGCTCCTGAAAGCAATACAAGCTATATATCATGGTAGCAAAACGAGTATGGAAGTAAATTGACAACTGAGTGATTGGTTTGAAATTAGGCAGGGCGTTAAACAAGGATGCGTTATGTCCTCTTGGATGTTTACTATATACATGGACAAATTTCTGAAAAATGGCTCTCTTTGACGAAGTGTTGATTTGGAACACGGAAAGTATGACGAATTTTTTTGATAAAACGATTTTCATTTGTTCTATTGAGAAAAATAATATTAATAATTGGGAAAATCCATTTTCTGGCTAATCTGTAGGGAAAAAATTTTTTCCAGGGAGACAGTATTTTTCAATTCAAAAAGATTTACAAATTTGATCCAATCTATTCTTCCATAAGACGCATAGTTTTTGCTCCAATTTGAAGGATGACATTTAACATAAAAAGTCACTGAGAATACAATTCTAGACTTTCCAATTGGAAAAGAACCATTCTTCAGAAATGGGGATCTGGAGTCATGAATACAATTTTTTTTTATTTGCAGGTGTTGGCGGATACGGTTTTGACGGACAATCACCGCCACCACAATTATGGCGGATTTTTAAGAAGAAATGACCACCAAGAACAGATTTTGGTGAAAAACTTCGTCGAGGGTGAAATTTTGACTTACAGCCTTGCTCTTCTTCGAGGACGTGCACCGGTTTCCTGTTCTTATATCACAGTTCGAGGTCGAAAAAACACAAATACTGAATGGCCGATAATAAATGGGGAATTTCGAATTCTCGTTGAATTGGTACGAGGAACCAATGAATTAGAATTGGAAGCTGGTGGAGCCAAAACGAGATTCACTTTGGTCCATGAACCTAGGACAACTAGATTAAGAGTCACTCCTGTTTACGTTATCTGTTCTGGCCACGATGGATACTTCCAGGTTAAAAAAGAAAAAAGTTTCGTCCATAAAGTTGTTTTCCCGCCTGGAGACAAGGCGGACGCAAAGTAGCTCTTTTTGACCCTACAATTGAGGAGTTCTGGACAAGAAGGCGACAGGCGCTCGAAGACGAGTAAAAGAATTGTCCACGCTGTCACGAAATGTATCAAAAGTGAAATTCCGAATTTGAAAAAACCAATGATATAGTTGAATAGCTCTTGAAAAATGAACTTGAGTCTCCACTTACAGTTTTTCTCTCGGGTTGCTAATTTTCTTGTAAATAAATAAAAACTGACTTTTTTAAATTGAAAAAACCATGTTTTTTCACATTAAACTCGCCGTAAACAAGTTGTTTATCAACGAATTTTCGAATTTCTGCTTGCGTCTTATTCGTGACACTCTAGCGGAGGTGACAGTGTTTAATAAAGCTCAAAGGTTAATTGCTAATCTATGTCTATTTAATCCGAATGAAAAACCATGTTTTTAGACTTTCTCATTGAAAAGGGATCAAGGAAATTTGAGCTTACAACAAACTTCCTGCGAACGATTTTTCCGCTAATATATTGGCCAATTTTTTGCAAGATTTCAATTCGATTAAATTTTCAGTTTCATCATTGAAGCGAGTTTATTATGAGGACGATGCTCAATGTTTATAGAAAAATGTTGGACGTTTCTCGTTTGTTCTCGTTCTATTTTTGGCTTTTCTTCGATACAATGGTCCGTTATTTGCACATTCTCAGAGTTTTAACGTTCCTATAGAGATCTTAATGTGTAAAATTACATATCAGTTTTTTGTATCATGACTTCTATTGAAGCTAGTGCATCGACGTCAACTCATAAAAGAAAGTCTAACGATTCATTGTGCAGTGAAAATAAAGAAAATTATGATTACGACAGAAAAATAAACAAAACTGCACGTGCTACGGTGAGCCATATACACTTTCGTAACATTTCCCGAAATTCATCACATTTCAAAAGGATCTTTACACCAGAGTCAGGCCACGTCAACTGTGCCCATGAAATTTTTGAGAATTTTTCAAAAAGTGACAACAACAATTCTATTCGCAAAATTATCATTTTTTCATGAACAATTATTTAGAACAAATTCGATTATTTATAACTCCTAGGCCACTGATCGCAGTAAAAATTTAACACGATGTAGTATGAACATTTCATCTGTGTACTTCACTCGCACTCGTCAGCGCTCCGGCATCCCCTGAAAAATCCTGTCGTGAGGCGTCGCTAGCTCATAATAAACTCGCTTCAATGATGAAACTGCAAATTTAATCGAATTGAAATTTTGCAAAGAATTGGCCAATATATTAGCGGAAAAATTGTTCGTAGGAAGTTTGTCGTAAGCTTAAATTTTCTCGATCCCTTTTTAATGAGAAAGTCTAAAAACATGGTTTTTCATTTGGATTAAATAAACGTAGAGCAGCAATTTACTTTTGACCGTTCTTCGAACACTGTCGACTCCACTAGAGTATCACGAATAAAACGCAAGAAGAAATTTGAAAATTCGTTGATAAACAAATTATTTACGGCGAGTTTAATGTGAAAAAACATGGTTTTTTCAATTTAAAAAAAGTCAGTTTTTATTTATTTACCAGAAAATCAGCAGCCCGAGAGAAAAACTGTGAGTGGAGATTCAAGTTCATTTTTCAAGAGCTATCTAACTATATCATTGGTTTTTACAAAATTGGAATTTCACTTTTGATACATTTCGTGACAGCGTGGACAATACTTTTACTCGTCTTCAGCGCCTGTCGCCTTCTTGTCCAGAACTCCTCAATTGTCAAAAAGAGCCCTTTCTGAAGTTTTTCAGTCTTCTAGCCCCGTCTACCTTCTTCGTGTGTTCTTCTCTTAGTCCCTACTTCCCTAAAATCCTTTTAACTTTCTCTTGCTGTCCTCTCCTTTCCTGCATTCCTCTCATACAACCATCTTATACATGTCCCCATATCTCCTCCAACCATACACATACTCTGCATTTTTTCTCTTCATCCTTCGTACAATACATTGCTCCTTCTACTTCAATTTCTAGTCTCCATCTAGATATTCCTATCTATCTCTTTTCTCCCTACACTCACTCCAGATATTTTGTCAATCCTGCCTGTTTTCTATCACCTGGTATCATTTATTGTATCTTGTACCTCCTATCCCCTCCCATCTGTCGGTTTCTTGCATTTCCTTATATATTTTTTTAATTCTGTAGAGCCTTAATTTCCTTCTGCTTCAATACCTAGCTCTCTGGAAAATTTCTCTCTTCTACCCAACGCGTTATCTCTACTGCCCTCTTCCTCTCACCTTTTTGAAATTCTTTTTTGCTAGCTTCCTTCTCTTCCCCTCTCTTAGTTTCTTTTTGAATTTTACGTCTCCCTTTTTGCCTTTGTTCTATATTTATCCCTTCAAACCTCTTCTCTAACCGTATAACTAAGCTTCCTCCATTCCTCCCCTAATGTCTATCTTTCATATCTCTTGTAACTTCTCTCTCTCCCCTATTTCCTCCTTACCCCATATCTCCACCACATAGCTCAATACCAACCATACTAGCGTATCAAACAAGCTCATTCACCACTTCGGATCTTCTTTAAATCTTCTTTTTCTTATTCCCCATATCTATATTATTACTCTCGCTGCTTTTGTCGACCTTTCCCTGAAACGCGATCCATTTTCCCCATTCTCCTGCACAATAAAAACAAGATATTCAAATTCTTTTACTACCTCTAGCTTTTCGCTTCTCCATCCTGCCATCTATATTTTCTTTCTTTCTGTTCCCTTTCTAAACCACATTATCTTAGTTTCATCCGTATCAAGCCTTGGTTTTCCTATCGAAGTATTTTTACTATCCTCTAATTAGAACTCCCATTTCTTTCTCACTCTCCGCTTATAGCACTCTATCATCCACATGTCGTTGTGTCTATTTTTTCCAGCCTAGAGCATCTCCTATTTCTCCTCCCATCCTAACCTTACTTTTTGTCTCTAAATAACTCAGCTACTCTTTTTCCTTGAACCATCTTTCATTCTCTTTTTTCCAAAGCTTTATCAATCTCTACCCTCTCCTATGAGTAGAATTTCGTCTTCAAATAGACAAACTTTGCTCGTATGCCTTAACCTTTCTGATACTATTAAAACATATATCTTATGTAATCAGCATCAACCCTTTATAATCTTCGAATCCTTCGCCTTTCTCTTTATCCACCATTCGTACTACTATCCCTTATCCCCATATATTTAGCTGTCCCACTCCTCACTTTACCTTATTATAATTATATAATTCAGACCTGCTCATTCAATTTGTTTTTCTCATATTTCAAAACATCATTGGGGATCTTAACTACACCCTTTTCGATGACCCTATCGCCGTCTCTTTTTCTCCCTATCTTCTTTTCTTCTTTGCCTAACGAACCCATAAAATATCTTTTCTATTCTACCATACTTGATTCCTTCCTCACTTCCTTTTTTCCTCCTTTCATTTTCCATCGCACCTATTCCTTGTACCCCCTCCGCCGACTTTTTTCCCAACAGTTTTCTGTGAGATTCTTTTCCATTTTCTAATTAGTATTCCTATTTTCCCGTTTACATTTCATTCCCTCCAGGGTGGTTAATTGGTCGGGATGGGGAACTAGAGCATGAGCTTTGAACCCACTCCGTCTGGATGCAGGTTCGATTCCCGCCTTGCACTCTGGTCATGTTATGTAAAGAATAGGTGTTATCTTAAGACTCTCAAACCCGCAAAGAGGAGAAAGTATGAACGAAAATATTCCAGTTTCATTTCTTCTCTTTACTTTAACAACCTTCAACTTTTTTCCGGATTCTCCACTTCGCTCTGCTGACGAGTTATTGTTCCCTGCTCTTTCCTTTTTCCTATTTTCTTCTGCTGTTCTTCGTACGTACCTTCCGCTATCCCCCTTCTAATGTCACCAATCATGGGAAATGGTTCAAGTCTGCATGCTCCCCTATTTCCAGCCTTCTTATGTTTTCCCTCACCCCATCGGCAAAAATCACGTAGTCTTTAACTGCCCTCCCCCCACTCCCGTATAAATATACTATCGTTTTACATATCCTTCTATATTCCCGTCAAGATAAACCATCCTTGTTCTTCTAATCTGTTATGATGTTTTCTCCCTTCCCCTTCACTTCCTTGTCTTTAGACTTCCTCCCAGTCCCACTTTCTTTTCCCTTTATTCTTTTCCTTCTATTTCTCTCTTTCTTGCATTCGAGTCTCTCTCTATGAATATATCTTTATTTTGTTCTTATCCATTCTGATAAAGAATTGCAATTAATTAATTTTCCTGACGTTTCGTGGATATCACAGTTCTCATATTCTGATATTCAGGGCTGACCGAACTGGTCGAACCTGATTAACCAATCAAGTCTTTTTAAAGAACCGGAAGGATGAGAAACCAAATCAGATTATTATTATTATATGCATCCCAGGAAAAAAATACATTGAAATGACGCCTGGGTGAATTGCGTATCTGTCATTCGCAGATTCATGAATTCATACCTGAATCGGTTTGCTACTATGTATATCGGTCATCTTCTTGAACAGCTCTGAATCTGCCATATATTCAAATGACCATTTCAGGCAGAGTCATATTGAATGGGATTTTCTCTTTTTGAATGAGACCATCTATTTTGAGGTGAGGCTCCCATATTTCACACGATTTTTGGAATTTTATTAGTTACGACAGATTTGAAGAAATCATATACAAGGCCACTGGATCCCTCTTGCTATTTGACTTATATGAGAAGTAATAGCTTTTGCGGCCTGTAAGTCAGACAAAAAAATATTAACGAGTAAAATTTTTCTAAAAACCAATCGGCGGCAATCTGGAATTCCAGTGACAGACACGCAATTCAGAAACCTTCAAACCCCATTCAATGCAATTGAATGGATTTTTGTTTCCTGGGATGGTAGTCGTTTTTCTCTCTTCCTTCAGTAGGTTGTGTTGACTTGTTTTCCTGAGGATATCTTCTTATTGCTTTATTAATTTGTTCGGTTCTCTGTAAACTTTATACCCTAATGTGTTATCAGATCTTTTGTAAACATGTACGCTCATAAAAGGCAATTTTCCGTTTCGTCTACTAATAGGTTTAGAACGCGCAGGGAGTGTATATGTGAGAAGATCGGAAGTGAGAAATGAAGGGAGTTTTTCAAAACATCATTTCAGGGCTTGGAAGAACGGAAGAGAGATGAGGGAAGTAGAAGAACGAGAGAGGAGAGGGAAGTAGAAGAACGAGAGAGGAAGGAGGGTCAGAGTTAAATGACAAGGAGATACAGTTACAAATGAGAAAATTAAGAAGGTCGAAGGAAGCAGGCTTGGACGGGATGCAGAACGAAGCGTGGATTTTTGGTTTACCAGCTGTTAGACACAGGCTAAAAGAGGTAGTTAAGAAGGTATGGAGGGGTGAGGGATTTCCAGGGGAGTGGAGGGAGGGTCTGATAGTGCCACTGTATAAGGAGGGGGATATGGATAGGTAGGAAAATCATGGAGGAATCACATTGATGAACAGGGCGTACAAAGTGTACGCAATGGTATTAGCGGAGGGGCTACAGAATGATGTCGAGGGGAAAAGCACATTTCCGGAGACTCAGGCGGGATTCAGAGTGGATAGGAGCACTATAAACAATATTTATATTATATTGAGGACAGGGTGTTTGGTTAGCCCAACGCTTTTCGCGATTTTAATTGCTGACATGGAGAGGAAGCTAGAGGAAGGAGTAGTTTGGAAAGTGAGGATGGGAAGGGTAAGAATTTAGTCACTTGCATATGCAGATGACATAGTGTTGCTGAAGAAAAGTGAGGAGGCATTGGAAGAAATGATGAAGAGATTGAGAAGGTACCTGGATAGGAATCGGTTAGAGTTAAATGCAAAAAAGTCCAAGGTTATGAATTCAGGAGAGGAGAGGGAAGGGATAAGAGAGAGGATTAGAAATGGAAGGGGACGGCAGTGCAAGAGGTCAAAGAGTTTGTGCACCTGTGTTTCTTATTGCGGAGAAATGGAAGAGTGAATGGTCATATAAAGGAGAGGGTAAGGAGGGCAAATGTTGTGATGAGACAGGTGAAGCAGGGGGGAAAAAGTTGCATGAGATGGTTAAGAGGAATGGCATGGAGAGATAGAGAGAAGGCAGAAGGGGATTAGAGGATAAGAGGGTCAAGGTATAATGAGTTGGCCGTAGATTTCTAATTTGCGAATGATAAACAGAATCTTCTAATAGAACCAATCAGGATGACTGAAATGATAAGCTCAAATTAAATTGTATAATAAACATCCTTCAAATGACAACCTTTTAATACCGAGTTGGAGGACCAAACTCAAACTTAAGTGATGTTTCATAAGAACTTTTCTAACGAATTTTTAATGCAGGGACCCAGAGGGGAAGACCGTTCTCCAGAAAGTGCTGCGACAAGAATCGGCTTAGGAGCTCGTCTTCTGCAATGCCTTACAGCTGAAAAATTGAAGGAGGCTGGCCATGGAAGGAAAACATTCCAATTGGAAAGAGACCTTGATGGTCCAGAATGTTTGGTGATGCACAGTGCTTTGAATGTGGATCGAGCTAGGCAGATGTCCCAAAGAGAACTCTGGGAAGTGATTGGTCGAGAGCTGATGACTGGTCCTCTGGCATCGAAAGATCGAAAATATTTGGCCTTCCTGTCCTGCACAAGATATAGAGGAGCTCCTCATCCTAGGACTCATGAAGACACTTTGGCGAGAACTCAAGGTCATGCTGCTCTAGGTGGAGGTGGATTAGCTCTTTTTGGATCTGCGTGTCTCCATACTTGGCCTACTTGCATGGCTCAGGTAAGGGCTGTCCAAAAACTATATTTTTAAATCTTGAGCTATTTTGAGGAAGGTTTGCAAGATCGTTTAATAATTCCTGGGTAAAATTCTGAATATTCACAAAATTTCGTAAGGTTTTCAAATATTTTGGAAGATTTGAACTATTTTCTGTATTTATAATGTGTCCCCTAAGAGTTTAAATAACTTCCGTCCCTCCACATACAACAATTTTCTTTTTTTCTCTTAGCCTAACTTATTTCCTAATATATACATATACAACACTTATCCTAACGCATGATGCAACGTGACGGGGTGCCTGAAAGACTACGAGCGAGCGAGTGAACGACGAGTGATCGAGTATTTGAGCATTTTTAACGATTTGAGCGTTTTCCTTTTTAATCCTCCTATTAATTATATAAGTTACAACATATATGTTGTCCATCACCCCTATCCCTTTCCGAAACCCCGTCTGATTTGGTGGCACTATCTTTTTTTCTTCTCCTTCTTTTTTCAATCTCTCCGATGAGACCGTTGCATATATTTTATACAAGGTTGGCATGTGTCCCACTCTCCTATAATCCTTAACCTCCTCTCCTTTGACTTTTTTCATTATCGGTATCACTACCCCTTCCTTCCATATATCTGGCCATTCCTCTCCTCTCCATACCGTAATGAACATTATTCATGCACATTCTTTTATCTCGTTCCCCCCATGTTTTCATACTTGATTTGGAATTTCATCCAGATCATCCTCGTCTCTTTCTCTCCCCTCTCTTCCGCCCTTCCTAACTTTATCCTAGCTTTATCCCTGGCAAATCCATAAAATACTTTTCCCATTTCACCAACTCAATATCCTTGTTTACTCATTTCCTTCTTTTTCTTTTTTTATTTACTACTTTCCAATCCTCTTCTTCTGTTCTAGGCTTTTCCACCTCTTCTTCAAACCTCCTACTTTCCTACTCTTTTTTCTTATCACACATTTCAGTATATTCCTTCTTTTTTCTTCTATACTCATCTCCACTACTTTTTCCTTTCCTCCATCCTCCTTTTTCTCTTTACACTCCTCATCCCATCCATTCCTGTTCCCTTCCCTACTAACTTCTTTCTTGCTTGTTTCCTCTGACACTCTCTTCATTTCTCCTATCATTATTTCCATCTCCTCATTTACATCCCCTTTTTCCATTTTTACATCCTTCAGCTTCTCTTTGAATTGCTCTTCTCCTTGTATTGGCCAATCTCGTCGTCCTGCTCTATTTACCTTTAGTGATCAGAATCCATATATTCTCCTACCTCTAGTTTCTTGACCTTCTCTGTTACCTCGTCGTCTACTATCACATAGTCAATGACCGTTCCCTTTTGGCCTCCCAAACGTGTATATTCACCTTCCTTATCCCCTTCTATATTGCTATTTATGATAAACCATCCCATTTCCTCTGAGCACCTCAACAATTTCTTCCCTTCCCCATTCAGTATCTTGTCTTTGGATTTTCTTCTTTGCTTTTCCCCCATCCCCTTCCTCCTGTATCTCCTGTTCTTGCATTAAAATTTCTTCCTATTACAAGCTTGATTCCCTGCTCGTTTTCTTCCATCAGTTCTTTTATCTCCTTAGTTTTCTCCTGCATATCACCATTAACATACACTCTCACTATCTTCCATCTCTCTTCTCCCATCTTTATCCCTTCTACCAATAATCCTTCAATTTTTTTTCTATCACTCTCCTATCCTTTTCGGCTTAATATCCCTTCCTTATTTCCATCACCATTCCTCCTATTGCTCTGCCCTTCCTATTCCTCCTCTTTACATTTTGTTACTTCCAACTGTAACCTCTTGGTAACATTCCTTTCAATCTTTCCCATCCTTTTCAATCTAGCCACGTTTCCATCATCACTATCACCTCCCACTGCTCCAGATTCCTCATAAATTCTCTATTTCTCTTCTCCAATCCTGCTACAATCCACTAACATATTTTCCATTTACACCTTCCTTCCTTTTCTTTTTGCTTTCTTCTATTTGTTATTCTTCCCTCTTTCATTCATTTCTCCTCCAGTCCCTCAACATCGCACTTTTTTCTAACTTTTCTGCCTCTTCATCCCAATCCCACCATATATCTTGTATTCTTATTTTTTCATACTTAACTCACATTTCCTTTCCGCTCCTTCTCTCCTCTTCTGCTATTTACTGAAACTTATACGGCATATTCCTTTTCTCCCGTGTCCAATCATCTTCGATTCTTTGCTTACTCCCATATAACTGCCTTTTCTTCAACATTACTTCCCTTTTATATTCCTTATTCTTCAATTTTACCAGCGCCATTTTATCCCTTCTTCCATTATCCCTTCCGATACTCCTAACCTCTCCTACCAGTACCTTCGCATTTATCCTATTCAACACATCTTATACATCTTCCTTCAAATCCCTCCCCTCCAATCTTATACCTTTTATTGTTCCTTCTTTCCTTTCTCTCCCCTCTTTCCGTTCTCTCTATTTTTCTCAACCTTCCCCTATCCCCATCCTCCTTCTCCCTCTCCCTCCTTTTTACTTTCTGGATTGCGTTTTGCATTCTTTCTGTCCTACTTTCTAACTCCTCCACTCTTTTCTGCGGCACTTCCCGCTTTTCTAGTTGTTGCTCTAGACCCCTAGACTCTGCATCCTTTTCTCCAAGTTTTCCCTAACTTTCTCCCATTTCTCCATTTCCCTTCTGGGTTCCGCTATTTCCCGTTTTATTTCCCCATTTTTTCTTCCACCCGTTCCTCCTGTCTCTTGTCCTGGATATCCATCACCTTCATCATCATAATACGAATTTCTAACAAATTGAGGTCTTTCAACCTCCTTCCAGCCTGCTCTCTGTTATGTTTAAGGGTCGCTCCTACTTCTTCTAGTGCTTCACTGCGCCTTTCCCCTCGTCTCCTATTAATAAAACTTTCTATGGATCCCAAACTTTTTGCTCTTAACCTCTCACATTCTGATGTATTTTTATTTACCCCTCGCCTTCCTTTCGTTTTTCTCTCCTGTTAGCGTTTCAAACACTTCGCCTTCGGAGTCGTTTTCTTCCTTGCTTTCACTTCCCACGTCACCCATAAATTTCATTCAAAAACTCCCTGCCTTTGACCTCACCGTTTCTAGCGTGTGTAGCGCCCAAACCCCGTACCTACCTCAAATTTGACCAATATCTAACAAAAACTTCTCATCAACGTGCACTGTGTCTGTGAACATTCACGCGGGAAACGGAAGTCCTTGAACTATTTCAAAAGATTCCAAATTGTGTTCTAGGAAATTTACAATGTTTCAATGTTACAATGTTGCAATGGTCCAAAATTTGCTGCTCTTGGAAATTCGCCGCCCTGGGGCAGTGCACATGTTGCCCTATAGGTAAATCCACGCCTGGGTCCACCTATTCTTGATTTTTCAAGTTGGTCTGTTCCTAAAGGAAGATTTTTTTGAAGGAATGATGGGAAAATCTGAATTCGGACGAACGAGAAGGGTCCGCACTTCTTCGTAGTGTGGGACTTTCGATGTTGATGGAGATGGAGAGATTTTGTTTCCATTTTTTATCCACAAAAAACCACCATATTCTTCTTGCCATGACTCCCCCTGAAACCCGCTTCTGCATTACTTCAGGGAGTGCCATTTCCTTGACTGCGGAGGCTCCTGCTGGCTTCCTATTGCGTGTTCCTTTATGCTCAACCAAGATGTACGCGTCCTATTCAGGAGCACGACAACGTCACGCATCGTGCTCGTCGGCCTTTGACATCTTTGTTGGTCACGAATAATTCCTCTTGATAATTTTGAAGATACCCTAAGCCTGCATGTCTCATTGTGACGTTCCTTTCGGCTTCAACTTCGAAGTTCTTCCCGGAACGTTGCACATCTTGTAGTCCCCGGGAGATGGTCCATGCGGAGATTATCTCCTTTGGAGGCGCAGAGGTAGTACGTGGTTTGCTGTTGCAGTCCACAGCCTCATGGTCCTCTGCGCCGCGTCTTCAGTAACAATCTTTTTTATTAGGACTGTTGCAGTTGGCTGCCATGTGGCCGTAGCCTTAGCAGCGGCAGCACCTGGTTACTTCCCCTCCCTTACTCTCACGACAGGATGCTTACCCAGCTTCCACCTCCTCATCCACTTCTTCTTCATCCGTCAACGGTTCCAAATCGAAATTTTCGACTTCAACTCGGGGGAACAAGCTCTCGCTCGTTCTCCTTGTTGCCGATCATTTCCTTGATAGCAGATAAAAATTTCTCCCTGCCCTCTGCCTCGCTCCTAACCTCAATCAGGATCCATCCATCCTGTGTCTGCAACACCCACTTGATTCTAACACCAGAGGTGTACGGCTGCACTGTACTTCGGATTCCTTGCAGCACGCCAGTGTAGCTGAAAATTTCGGAAGCCTGATGATCACCGCTTCAAGTCGTGCTCCTTTCGATGGCACCCTCTCCGTGGCTTCGCCTCTCGCACTTCACGCTGAGCAAACCTTCC
>WSXT02085689.1:0-11872 GCA_011762715.2 Neuroterus valhalla
CGTGAGACGTGGCCATAGGTGTATTTAACCGCGGTTCGACTGGGAGCTGGTGCCATTCTTTGAATGACAGTTGCTCCATAAGAGCCATAAGAGCAAAAGAGATGGTGTTAAAGCACTCATGAGGCAGCTTCGTGTCTGCACAAATACGTCGTTTCTGCGTGAATAAGGCGATTCGATAGCATATGCCATAGGTGCTCAGGGAGTTTAGGACACGTCCTGCACCTACCGCTGGAAACCTCTTGACGCAATATACTTCTACGGTATGCTAATGTGGGAATCACACATTCCTGAAACGCAAAAATAAAACTCTCTGTTCCTGAATTGAGTCCAAATGATTTGAGAAAAGCAAACGTTGACTTATGTGACAAGGATTGATCTTTTACTATTTTGTAAAAGTTTCCGTGCATCACCTTGTTTTAATATTGTTTAAGGAAGTTTTTGACCTCCACTCTCTTCCCCTTTGCTTTGAGAAGTAAGGCATCTTGATGGAGTAATGCACTGTCCTCACTCCTGATGTTGAGTTCCAGGCCAAGCGTTTCAGCTGCCTGTTCCGCGGCTTTGTGAAAGAATGCTCCTCCCCCGTTCATTTCGTGATTCCTGACCATTTCCAGAAGAGGATCTCTACCGTTCGCGATGATAAAAACAGTACTCATGATAAGTCGGTTGTGTACGGCGTGCGATGTATAAGCGCAGAACGGACAAGTTGATGTGCAAGCTTTTATTGCGCGTAGTAATATCAAGGGCCTTACGCTCGTTCTTAGTCCATGGAACCACCCCAAACGAATAAAGTAGAACTGGGGCGGCAAGCATCTTAACCGCAGATATCTCATTCAACAACGACAGGTTGGAAGATCGAACCCGTCGGAGCAGGTGTTTGTATCTGCTTTGAAGAACCTCCTTTGCTTATGTTGTAACCTAAATGCGTTCCTTAGGCACGCCCAGGTATTTGTAAGTCTCTCCAGGACTAGGCTGTCTAATAGCACTTTCGTTCACAAGCTCAGGGTCCTTATCTATACCAGCTATTCGTTCACGTTTCAGATGAATCTTGGCGCACTCATCCAATCCAAAGTCCATACCGATTTCTCGTGTACCTCCCGACGATACTTAGAGCATCTTGGGGATGTTTTTTTCCAGAAGTATAGATCCTAAGTCGTCCATACAAAATATATGAGCGACTTTATGCTCACGAACATTAGTTCGGCCACAAAGGTATCCACGAGAATCGCGGTGTGCGAGAGATAGTGGCAATAGTGTGATGCAGAAGAGGAGAGGGCTCATTGCTCAACCCAAAAGACGCCTCTCTGGGAAGTGACACTGTTGGTAGACACACGATGTTTTCCAGAAGTAATAGTAAATCTGGTCTTCCAGAGGTTCATTAATCTTTCTATGCATCCTACTATATTTTCGTGAACCTTTAGGCTTTTCAACAGACAGATGATAAGTCTATGGAAAGTTGGATCAAAAGCTTTCTGGTAATCAATCTAGGCCATCGACAGACTGCGCTTGTGATTTGCAGCGTCTTCGCAGACACTCCTGTCGATCAGCAGGTGTTCTCGACAGCCTGCTGCACCTCTTTCTGATCCTTGTCGTTCGTTAATCTTACACCACACAGGTTCAATCATCCAAACAATCCTGTCATTCAGGATAGATGTAAAGATCTTATACAAAGTATTGAGACAAGTTATAAGCCTGTAGTTCTCTGAGTTTGACATGTCACCTTTCTTCGGTAGAAGTACAGTTCGTCCTAACACCAGCAACTGCGGAATAGATACGGCCGACTTTAAATATGAGGTAAAGATGCGGGCCAGATGTTGGTGTGTAGAAGTGAACTTTTCCCACCAAAAATTCCTTATACAATCTGGACCAGCGGCGGAGAAGTTCTTCGTGCCCTTTAATACTTTCTTAACCTCCTCAGCAGTGATTGGTGGGCATTTCCTCTTGGACATTATGAGGTTATTGCACAGCCCCTTAAAGCGTATGATGTTCTCAGTGCCTTCATGTGATGGATGGACTTCTTCGGACTTTGGTGCGTTTTCGACAAAAACAGAAGGATCGCCAATCAGGCATGATTGGTCAGCGAGAAACTTTCACATACTGCAAACGGAACCGTACCGGGACCCGTACAGAAACCGTACAGTTTCTGTATGGAATCCGTAAGTATATTTTTGGCGGGGATGCTGATTTGATCCCCCTAAATACAGGAGAACCCACTTACTGCACCAGACCCGGGAGCACCCCTTCAATCATCGATTTACCATTTGTAACCCTAAACTTCTTCAACATCTCCTCTTGGGGTGTTTGGAAGGACACCTTCGGAAACACAATTCCCATTTGGTCTCAAGTATAGGAGTCTCAACACCAATCTCCCAATTCTTTTCGCACAAATACAATATTGAGCGAATTGATTGGTCCACCTCTGGCTCGTACGTCTCCGATTCTAATTCTCGAAAGGAAAGTGTTTCTCATTCCCAATCCAAAAACTGTAACACTAAATATAAAGCTTTTATTAGAAGTGTGGTTGAAACAGTCACTATTTCATGACCCCTAGCAAACCTATTAAAATCATGAATCACCACAACCCTCATAAGAAAAAAATTTATCCCGTCTCCATGGTTGGATAAACATTGAGATCCGGCAGTCAGAGAAAGTAAGGATACTCTTGCTGCGTTTAGGAGATGTAGAAATGAATTTATTTACATAAACTTGAATGAAGTGGAAGCGAAAACTAGGCGTACACTAAATACTGCTCGAAGGAGCAATTTCCGGAAATTCTGTAAGTCCTTGGATAGAACAACCCCAATCTCAAGAAATCAGCGAGTCATTAAATGTTTCAAAAATAAATATACCCAGCCCGAAAATGCATCCTGCTCAGGAGATAAAGGAACAATAAAGAGCCTCCATCCTCTAGCAAAGGAACTGCTTCCACCAACGGTCTTCTCTTATTCATTTTCTGTCAGTTGGTCGTGGGGGCAAAGGCATGAGCTTTGGACCCACGTTGTCTGGTTTTGGGTTCGATTCCCGCCTCGCACTCTGGAAGAGCTTCGGCGTGCCACGGAGAGTCGTGAGCGCGGTATCCCTAGAGTTTTTCAAGTTCTCTAAGTATTAAGTAGCTGTTGCTCTTGGTTGTTCGGAACCCACCTTAAACTGAAGGTCACCCTCACCCCTGAGTTAGTGGTGAGGTGTGCATAGGAATAGAGAGAAGGTTATGCTGACACTCTAAAATCTGTAACAAGGAGAGAGTATAAACAAATATTCCAAATGAAGTGGAAGCGAAAACTAGGCGTACACTCAATGCTGCTCGTAGGAGCAACTCTCGGAAATTCTGTGAGTCCTTGGATAGAACAACCCCAATCTCAAGAAATCAGCGAGTCATTAAATGTTTCAAAAATAAATATACTCAGCCCGCAAATGCATCCTGCACAGGAGATAAAGAAACAATAAAGAGCCTCCATACTCTAGCGAAGGAACTGTTTCCACCAACGGTCTTCTTTTATTCATTTTCTGATGAGGATACTTTCAAAGAAAAAGAATTCCTAGAAACCCCTATGACGATGTACGACTTATCCCCATCAATGTGATGATGGCAGAATGCTGTTAACCTGCTTTAAAAAGATTTTGTTTTTGGCTAAAAAATACGATGTGAGAACCTTTTCAGACTCTAATCATCCACTCCCAGATTTGTTAATAGCACTATCTGAATGCATTAGAATAACTAAAAGCAGTATTAAAAATCAATTTGTCCTTTTGGATGCGTTTAAAAGTGTCAAAGACTTTAAACATTGGATGCGTAGGTCAAAAACACAACCCCAGGATGAATTTCCTTATGAAAACATGCTACTTTCTCCTAATATTAACACAGGAAAAGGCAAACTTGTCCAAAAAAGTCCCTATACTATAGAGCATTTCGGAGACCTAGTGGATATCGAATTTCAGGACCACATCTATTTTTATACTGGCGGTTTTGAATCAATACCCGACTCAATAGCTGGTTGTGCTCTGGTATGCCCAGATGCTCAATTAACCAGAATGTGGAAACTTTCGAACTTCGACTCTATTTTCTCGATTGAGGTCATTGACATACTCCATAAGCTAGATGACATTATTAAAAATCGATTTTTTGAAGTGCTCGATCTCTCTAGTATGGATTTCCGGGCATAAGGGTATTCCAGGAAATGGAGCGGCGGACGCAGGCAAAGACGCTTCCCTTCTCTATATCGCCCTTCCTTTCTCTGACTTCTTCGGAACTGCACGCAGAACCTTAGATGAGATTTGCGACAGTTACTCCACAGAAATAGGGTAAAATAAAGGTGTCCTATTTACCCAGCAATACTACAAATATATAAGGAAACCCTGGTTCTTATCATTCACAGACCCTAAGGAGTGGATAGTCCCCCTTCGTCGCATGATAAATAATCACAATGCCTTAGATGCTAGCCTCGCACACAAAAATATAATAGCTTCTTGGGAGTGCCCCTGTGATTCTAAGGTCGATGAAGATCTGGATCACATCCTATGGGCTTTCCCCAGATTCGATGCCTACAAAGCAGACCTAACCAAAGATCTAACCAAAATTTTAATGTGTCCGCCTCCCTTCTGCTCTTGTCAATTATTAACCAACCCATGCATTAGAACTGTCAGTCATTTATTTAAATGCCTGAAATAAGCCAACCTCAAAACCTAAACGTTTTTCAATTTAAACTCGGCCGCCTTGTCCAGGAGGAATCCTTCAACCGGATATACAAAGCTTTTAGTTAAACAGGTGCAGTGCCAACACAGAATAAGAAGAGGAAGAAGTGAGCCAGTCAGTCGTTGACAAAGTCTGTCGGAGATCAGAGCCTGGATAAGTCTAAGTACGCGCTATTGGCCGATAGTCCAACCGAACCGGAGAACCGCAACCGAGAACGGCTAGTCTGAATTGGTCTTAAGAGACGTGTTTGCTATATACTGATGACCTCAATGCTATGTGATATAAAAAGAATAGAAATGCCATCAAGTTATGGATAAATAATAGATGAAAATCACTACATACTTTTCTCCAAGCTATTACATACTCCATTATATCGAACACAGCTCGCAATTACTGTTCTGGAAGTGCCTAGACGCCTGTAACAATGATAATAAACAGGGCGTCGACATAATCATCTTTTCTTCTCTCTTTTGGCCTTCCAATCATAGCCCTAATCCATGTGCCTGGGCACAACCAGATATTCGGGAGTTTGGAGAGTTTCCATTCTGATCGCTAAAACGAATACGACGGCCGGATGCTAACAAAATTAATACTGCTGTACTCCTTGAGAATTCAAACAATGATAAGATGGCCTTACACGTAGATAACCACCTCAACAAAAACTGTGCATCCTAGATTGAAGCTTGCACCGTTGAGGTCTTGCCACTGGAATCGCTTTCAGGACCTGCTAGACGAAAAAATCTGAGGATAAGCTTACTGTGGACCTACCTGCGCAGAATGTTGCTACTGCGAACTTGTGGAGAAGAATTTTGTTATAAGCTCACTTATCAGTAATGAATAAGGTCACTAAACACCTGGTGACATAACCTTTCGACATAACCTCCAAAATTCTTTGAAGACACCTTAAAATGAAAAGTATAAAATGGGCTAAGTACCGGACCGTGTATATTATACATTTTCTGGGTCGCTGAAACCGAATCTGAACTTCATTTTACCTCGTCGCATCAGGTTTTCGACATAACCTTAAAGTCTTCACAGACAGCCTTTAATGAAAAGAAATGATGGTCTACGTGCTACACTATATTATCTGTTTTCTGGGTCGCT
Source organism: Neuroterus valhalla (assembly GCA_011762715.2). Taxonomy (NCBI): domain Eukaryota; kingdom Metazoa; phylum Arthropoda; class Insecta; order Hymenoptera; family Cynipidae; genus Neuroterus; species Neuroterus valhalla. The sequence continues at coordinate 5,792 of WSXT02085689.1, forward strand.
GAAACCGAATCCAATGTCTATTTTACCCCATCACGTCAGGTTTCTGACATAACCTCAAAAAGCCTCCATGGGCCCATGAAAATTAGATTATCTCGAAAACCTGACGGTCCAGCAGTCCGGCCACCATTACTTTTCATTTTAGAGTGTCTCTGGAGCCTTTTCGAGGTTATGTCGAAAACCTGATGTGATGGGGTAGAATGGGCTTCGGATCCGGATTCAGCGACCCCAAAAATATAAAGTCAACATGGTCTGACCTCTAGATCCGAAATTACGATTTTTTTTGTGTGGCTGTGTTCGACCGTGAAGCGCGAGATTCGACAGACGCGTGACATGGCATGTATAATTCAAGTCCATATCGAGTCACATTTGGCGAGTATGTTTTGCGCATGTCTCCCTTGTGGCATCTCTCTCTAATAAAGTGGTAATTTTGTGGCAAGTCTCACGAACCGAATGGTCTCTGCGGCAGCTCTCACCCTCGAAAGTGGCAAAATTGCGGCCCCCCGAAATTGAACTAGGTAATTTCTAAAAATTCTTCAAATCTTTTACAATGACTCAAAATTCATGGAACCATTTGCCATCGTTCAAAATACCCTTGAAATTTTTTAATCTTTCCCAATCTTTTGCAACTTCTTGAAATTTTTGAAAATTCTTGAAAAGCATTTAAAATCTCGTTAAGTTGCGTGATTCTTGGATAATTCTTCAAGCTTTTGTGTAGCCCTTCGAAATACCTTTTAATCCCTTGAAATCGTTTTCAATCTTGATCCTAATGATTTCAAAAGTTTCAAAACATGTATCACAAACATTTTAGACTCAATGACTGTTCAAAGTTTCTGCAAATAATTCAAAATATTTCAAGGATTCCTTAGATATTCTAAGAAGATTTTCAAGGTTTGAAAGAATTTCACAAACATTTTTATAAACTTTAAACTTTAACTTTAAAAACTCTGATCGATTCAGAACATTTCAGAATACTTTGAAGAAGATTTTAAAGCTCATAAAGATTTCAGGAAGATTTTTTGAACCCGACACAGATTTTAAAACATTCTAATAGATTTCACAAAGATTTCAGTGATTTCAAAATATATGAATTTGTTTGGGAATAAGTATTACAAAAATTCCAAATATTTGGACACATTTAAAAAATTCCGAAGAAATTTAAGAAAATCGAATACATTTTTCAATGACTTGAGAAAGATTCCGCGAAGTTTTCAAAACAATCGAAATGTTTAACGAATTTCTCAAATATCCCAGGAAGATTTTTAAGATTTAAAGGAAATTCACGAAGATTTTATAAACTTTTGCCGAAACTTCACAAAAATGTTACAAAGGTTTGAAATGTTTCGAAAGATTTTGAACGTTTAAAAAGATTTCAGAGACTACGAAAATTCTAGAAAATATTTTGAAGTTTACAAAGATTTCAAAACATTTCAATAAGGCTAATGCTAATGTGTATCCAAAATTCTCTTGCTCTTCCTGAATTTCTAAGAGTTCCCTGATAACAAACTAAATACAAAATTCCACGAAAACTCAGAATAAGGGAGAGTCTAAAATGTCAAAAATCATCGTTACGTAATTAACAGACGTTCCTTAAACTGTAGAATTAAAAAAGGAAAAATGGATCAGGTGAGGATATTCAAGCTTTTTCAGAAATTTTAGTTCTATTTCCTCATTTTTATTAAAATAACATTAATATTTAACATGTTGATATCCGTAATACAAAACCTAATTTGAAAATAGATATAAAAAATTATAAGTATCAAAATATATATTCCCTAAACATATATATTGTGGATAATACAAATCTATACAAATATTATATATGTGTAAGAAATCAGAGATCAGCATTACTCTCTTATCTAACAATTTCTGAGTTTTTATTCTCTTCATTTTAACTGTTGTTTACTCCTAAACAACAACTCAAGGCAATTCGTATCATTCTCCGGTTTTAACATTACTTCCTCGAATTAGCAATTTTTTAAATTTAAAATTGAATCATTCAAAAGACCATATTTCGAACAAATTACTCTCGCGTAAGGCACCAAAGAAACAGTTGATTGAGGCCAATTGAGAATAGTTGAAATTTCATCCAAATAGTTGAATTTTCCTCCTAAATTGCTGAAGTATTAACCCAGAAAGGAGAATTGTCATTGAAACTATTGTAACTTAAATAGAGGAATAGTATATTACATGGCGATTGGCGAATGGCTGAGATTACTGAAGAGTGTGGAGTTGCTGTCCCGAGCAAAGCGAAGGCAGCACCACACGAGTCAGTGATCTCCGCCATTCGCCACTCGGCATGTACCATATTTTTCTTAAAAAGTGCATCGAAAACTCGGCTTCCGACGACTCTTGAGTGATAGCGAAATATGAGAAATTAGAGTTTTAAGGTTATGGTTCACAACATGTGACTATCACATATATCAGGGCGTCCCTAACTTCTTTGTACAGTGACGCCCTTGGGACTTTTCCATTTTTTTACGACGCCCCTCACCCAGCCACCCCCATCCCCGCCCCGTGGACAAAAAATACTTACCAGTTATAGTACTAGCCTAGTAACAGGTTATCAGAAAAACACTCAACTTTGTTGGGTAAATATGAAGATTTGTGAACATTATTTCAGGCGTAGTTAAAGTTGCGGCAAAATGTTGGCACTGTGCTGCATCATATTTCTCCCATTGATTTGAGAGGGCCTTGCACTCACTCGACTCGGTCGCATCGACACGCCACGCCCCTGGGACATTGCCGCGACGCCCCAGGGCGTCGCGACGCACAGTTTGGGAAGCCCTGATCATATATAATTAAGTTAATGCCTTAATGGGTTGGCATCATCGACGCCTATTACGCGCGCGAATGTCAGTGATGCCAATACAGAAACACTATCAAATTTCTTCTGCTTGCACAGTTGATTTCAATTCGCCACTCCAGCTAATTTCTATTCATCACTAGTTGGGATTTGAACTTGAAAAGACGAATTGTTAGGGAAACTGTATAAATTTTACAAAATAATCAAATTACAACCAACAGTAGTTAAATTTCACACAAAAAAGATGAATTTTCGAGTAGGATAATGAATCTTTGAATTGATTAGATGCATTTCCAATGTGTTTCCAACTAAAACCCTGAATTTTTGTGAACAAAAAAAAATTTTCAATAAAAGGGTTTAACTTTGAAACAAGCAATTGAATTCGCAACGAAAAAGGTAGAAATTCAATCAGAAGGTGAATTTTTAACTAAGATCATCAATCTTCACCGAAAAATGTGCAACCAGAGTAACCAAGAAAATATTATAATTTCTAACTAAACAGAGGAATTTTCATCTAAAATTGAAATTTTTATCTTTTGTAAATAAGTATTGAACTATCTTGTCAAAGAATTGTGTTTTGGTTAAGAATTTATCTTTTCTTGTAGCAAATGCGACTACTTGGTTAAAAGTTGCACTTATTTGTTAAGAATTATTGTTTTCTAAACTATTCGATATCTTACTAAAATCTCCGTTGAAAACCCGACTATATCGATGGAAGATCGTTATTTCGTTTTGTGAATTAATCAGCTCCTGTTGAGATCTCAACTATTTTGTTCAAAATTAGTTTTTATCGAATTAAGTTGACTGGTTTTGATTCGTAATAAAATTCTTTTACGGTTAAAATACCAACTATTTCAGAAGAAAATTAACTATTATGTTGGGAATGAACTTTTTTTTGTGGCAAATTCGTCTTCATGACTATAAAATCCAACAATTATAATAAAAATCTTATAATTTTATTTATTTAGGTAGAAACTTTAACTATTTTGATAGAGAATTCAACTACTATTATTATTATTAGACCATTGGGCCAAGTCCCTTTCGGGATAAGCGTAATTCGTTTGGTTCCAGCCAAACAAGTTTACGATTCGCCAGGGGAATCGTCAGAAAAAAAAATTCAATTTTCAACAAAAGAGATTGGATTTCTACCAACGTATAAATATTTGGATGGAATTTTGTGTTATATTATGCATCTTTAACTTGAGTAGGTACATTTATGGTACAAAAAATTAATCTTGAACTAAGAAAAATACAAATTTTCAAGCAAGGAGATGAATTTTCAATCAAAGTGATGAATAAACATTCAGCATAAAGAGTACATTTTCAACAAAGAAGTACAACTCTCAAACAAGTAGTTGGGTTCAAAATCAAGGAAAACAATTTAAACAAATAGATGAATGTTCAATTAGAGCGATGAATCTTCAGCAAAAAGAGTGAATTCGAAACTTTGATACTTGATTATTCAGGGTTCAATTTTCGAATCACATGCTATTCAATAGCTTCAAAGCTTCTTGCTTTGCCTGATGGTCCTCGTCGTTCTTGGCTGGGAATTCTGAAGTCTTTTTCAAATACTTCAAAGCCTCTTCTTTTTTGTTAAGCTTAAGGTACGTTTTTCCAAGCATCAGGAGGTTTTGGCTGTAGAAATTAGGATCAACAGTTTCCGCCTTATCAAAGAAGGAAAGAGCTTCCTCGTAACTGGAAACGGGTGGCTTCCCAAAAATTGCACTTGCTATCTTTCGCTGGTACCACGTCAGTTCAGAAATCTGGAAACACCAGTTTCCCAACAAGTAAAGTGTTGTTGCATCACTTGGATTTAACTCGCTGGCTTTCTACAAATTGAAAAAGAAATTTAGTGGATTGATGAACACACCATTGCACAGTGGTTCAAGATCCCAAAAAGCTGGCCAAAACCTCGAAATTCTAAGGTAGATGTTCATTTATACTTCATTAGGGGGTGTTGGAGCATTTTTTGTGAAAGGGCAAGTCACCTAATTCAAAACTGTCCTTGTGGCGAACAGTTAAACTTGACTCTTCGCCGAATGCGCGCGAACGTTAAATCGTTGCTTTCTTCCGGATTTGCATTTCGAACAAGTATATTAATGATGTTGGGAGTGAAATGTGCACGTCCAGAATTTTTTCCCATATAATTCAGGAATGTACGTAGTAAATTCTTTTTTTTGCCTGCGAATGCGCGCACCAGGAGTTTCCGTTTTGATCGCCAAAAAGTATCAACTTTTTGATTCCTTCAACAGAAGCTGCCCCGAGCTGCCTCCGTAGAAATGAATGCGCTTTTTCTACAACCGCGTGAGAGTGTTCAGCCGCGCTATAACCAACCAATCGATAATCTTCTACGCGCCACATGCCATGCCAAAAATATACTCATTCAAAATGAAAGTAATTTCTTCAGTGACATTCGAATATGCCCGTGGAAACGTTTGAAATATGCTGGACACAATATATAGGGTGTCCTAATTGAATTTTAGCATTGTATGAAATTAGAGTATTTATCACTTAAAGTTTTCAATTTTTTCATTAAAAAAATATAACGGATAAATGAATAAAATAAAAAAACTATAGATATATAAACAATAAATATATGTAACTGTCATAAATGTAACGAAAACATTGTAAAAGAAAAGCGACTTTAGAATAAAAAATTGGATTTTCGGCGTAAAAAGTTTGTAAACTGGGAAATAAGGCAATACATTTTTAACTTCGTTATTGACAGGATTCAAGACGCGGGTCGTGAAATGAAAACGTCCAGAAATTTTCGAATATGTGGAATCCTTCAGAGACCTGCATCTTGAAAATGAAATCACGACCTTAGGGACGAAGTTTCTCGGTATATCAGCTGATTCTTTTACCATTTATCAACCCTCGCGAGAGGCTTTGAGAGGTTTTTCTGAGCTTAAAATGTACGCCATTTTTAGTCCAACATTTTGAATTTCGAATTTGAGATATCATTTTCGAAATAAGCGACCCAAAAAACCCCTTGTACTTATTTTCGTAGGAACAATAGACAATTTTGGACAAATGTCCGCCATTTTGGATCCGACATTTTTATTTTTGAATTTTTGATATCATTTTTGAAATCAGCGACTAAAAAAACTCCTTTGTATATACGCGATATAAGCACTTGAGAAGCCATAAATATCATTTTTTTTAGTTTTGGCCACGAATTTGAGATCTTGAACCACTGTGCCACGGAAGAAAAATAAATATGCGAAAAATTCTCATTGTTCGATTCTATTTCATATTACGCATAAACACTTTAGAAA
>WSXT02085700.1:0-11872 GCA_011762715.2 Neuroterus valhalla
AATTCGAATTTCGAATTTTTGGTCGTGACGTCACTGCTTGGACAATAATTCTACCCGTTTTCAAGCGCTCGACCGGTGATTGCATGGGGGCGCTCAATTCCTCTCTGTCACTCCGTATTGCTACCATAACAAAACTTTTGTGGTCAGTCTGTCTAATATAGCGTCACGTAATTTATGGACAGTCCCTTACTCTCACTGCCTCCTTCGAAGGATACCAGAGGCTCTGGAAATACTTTGACAGTAGTCAAACCCCATGCGACCAGGTCTCGAAAACCCCAGAAATGGCGATTTGACTGGATTCTCACTGCTTATCGAGGCAGTGTCGACACCACACCGTCCCTGTGGGACCTTCAAAGGATGAAGAAAACGCCTGCCGCGAGGAATAGCAGGATCCTCGTAAGGCTGATTTGCGGAATGTGGATGAGATTCAAAATAACGCTTGACTCCTTTGAGACCACCATCAAGTGAAGTTCGAGACCTTACGTCCGGTTTTACCAGAGGATCGAGATTTCTCTGCAGAGCCACTTTAGCTCGCAAAGTGCAAAAGATTAGATTCCACAAAGGGTTCCTGGAGAAATATTTTAAAGTGCTTTTACTACCCTTTGCATCCTGTAAACATAAATTTTGTTCTGTGTTTATGTACTTAAAAAAAATGTTGGATATTATAGTCTTGCTTCCTCATCATTTCTAATCAATATTTTTTATTATAAATTGCTGAGGTTTCAATATGAGGTTAATCATGTACTTCAGCAGTCTGACAAAAAATTTACAACAATTAGTGCCTCAATTGTAGTAGTAGGGAATATTCAAGGCAATATCTGTGGCCCAAACGCGGTCCATCAAGCCAGCACATTAATAGTCGAAATTCCCAAATTTCTTTATATCAGAATTTTGATCTTTATTTGGGCTGTATTGCCGATTTTTGGGCTCCACTACTTTTCCCGAAGAATCAAGTTTCGAGTAGAGGTGCTGGCTTGAATCATGCTAGCAAGTAAGATTTTTGGGCTTTTTTGGGCTCTTGAGCGTACAAACAACCCATTTCTAAAAACCACCTCTACGCAAAATGGAACTACTCCCCATGGGACAAATTCAAAAGATCAAAAATCGAACACGTCAGAATTTTGGGCCTTTTTTAGGCTCTTGAACGCACCAACAACCAATTTTCAAGAACCACCTCTATGCAAAATGAAACTAGCCTCCAAGTAAAAAATTTGAAAAATCAAACACGTCGTAATTTTAGGCTTTTCTTGGGCTTTTGAAAGATAACATTACTGATTTTTGGGCTCCAACCCTTTACGTAAAAAACAACCCCTTAATACCACCCACGAATGACTGTCGAACAACAATCATTTTGAGGATTTTACGAAATCAATGGAGTCTCTGATTTTTGGGCTCTTGAAAAATACCAACACTGATTTTTGGGCTCCAATGCTGACGGTAAAAACAACCCCTTCAAACCACGTACATATAACTTTGTCGAAGAATAAACATTTTCATAATTTTACAGTATCAATAGAGTGTCTGATTTTTTGAGTCTCGAAAAAAAAATTTGGTCCCCTCAAAAATTCCGACACTGGCTTCTGGGCTACAATATTTAACATTAAAAAACAAACACTTGACGCGACGCGGATGACTTCGTCAAAAAATATTCTTCACTTGAAATTTTATAGGTTGTATATTCTCTTATTTATGGGTTCGTTGAAAATCCAGATACAAATTTATATTTATGTGTTTGATTTTTCAGATGCGAAGGGGGTTTTTGCACAAAGAAAATTTCAAGAATTCAATAGCCTCAGAAAGGGCCAACACTGACTTCTCTTTTGTTTTTTTCAGGTTTGAGCTTTTCAAAGGTGGTAATTTTTTTTCGTATGGCTGGTTATGGAAGATTTTTTGTTGTGCATACCACGGCCTGAGATAAGTCTAAGATTCCGATCCACTCTGTTTTTGTCTCCAGCTTTCATTTTTGACAAGAGGTCGCTTTTTTTGCACATAGGGGTTTGGTTTTTTGAATTTCTCCTACATGCATTGGAAAGACCAAAACAAGCGCCGAATTTGGGTGTTTCTGACGTGTTTGATATTGAAGTTTTCAAATTTCTTGAGTGGGAGTTAGTTTCATTTTAAGTGGGGGTGGTTTTTGGAAATTGGTTGTTCATGCGTTTAAGAGCCCAAACAATGCCAAAATTCTGACATCTTTGATTTTGCATTTTTGAAATTTTTCAATTAGGGGGTAGTTTTATTTACCGTAGGGGTGCTTTTTGGGAATCAGTTGTTGGTGCGTTCCAGAGCCCAAAAAACCCAAAATTCTGACGTGGCTGCTTTTTGATTTTTCAAAATTCTTATACAGTAGAGGTGCTAGCCTGATTCAAGCCAGTACCTCCACTCAAAATTTGATTTTTCGGAAAAAGTAGTGGAGCCGAAAAATTGGCGATACAGCGCGAAGAAAGCCCAAAATTCTAATGCAAAGAAAATTGGGAATTTCGATTGTGGAGGAGCTAGCTTGATTGACCTGCCCGAATGCTGTAGAGAGACTTGGTTAGAACAGGGAATTCAGGAAAGAAGCTGGGTGGTACCTTGAGTGGAAAGTCCCAGCTTGTATCAGACATTTGCAAAGGCTGACTTGGTCGACCGGTACTACTTTCGACAATGCGGAACTCGAACTTTCTGCTCTACCCGCAGATCATGAAGGAATGGGATGGAGAGGATCGCAGAAAGGGTGGAGGATGTTATAGGCGAGAGAAAGAGGGAATTGTGGTATTGGGAGGGGATTTATGGGCAGAAAGAGGAGGGGAGGGGGGTCTAGAAGGGGAGAGGGAAGCACGGAAAAGGGAAGCAAAGGGAATGGGTGAGAAGAAGGGGGGGGGGGGAGATTTTAAGAGACTGAATGGTGGATAGAGGTCAGTCGGTCGCGAATGGTACGATAACAGGGGACAAAGAGGAAGAGTACACGTATGTTAGTAAAGTGAGAGCATCGGTGCTAGACTATGTGGTCAGGAATATGCCTGGGTGGGAGGAGTTGGAGAGATTCGCAGTAGAAGGAAAAGCAGTGAGAAGAAGAAGTTCCAATGGGTAAGAGGGAGATATGGACGGGGAGGCTATAAAATAGTATCAGGAGCAGCTGGGGGAAGTGACTTTTAAAGAGGAGTCGGTGAAAGATATATGGAGGGATCTAGAAGTGAAGGGGACAGAGTGTGTGCAAAAGAAAAGTTTTAGAAAAACGAAGAAGGGAATGTTAAAACCATGCTGGGAATGGTGATGTAAAAAGATGAAGAGAAGGGTGAAAAATAAGTACAAGAAGTGGAATGATGGAACCGCGAAGAGAGAGAATTACGAAGAGATGAGGAAGGAGTTTAGGCTGTTGTGTAAAAGAAAAAAGCAAGGGAGAGGGAAGGAGCTGGAAGAGGAGTTAAGGACTGTAAAAACCGAGGAGGGCGTGTGGAAGATAATTAATAGGTTTATAAAGCGCAGGGAGGGTATAAGTGAGAAGATCGAAAGTGAGTAATGGAGGCATTTTTCAAAGACTCATTTCAGGACTTAGCCGAACGGAAAATAGACGAGGGATGTAAAAGAACGAGAGGGGAGGGAGGGTCAGAGTTAAGTGACGAGGAGATAGAGTTACAAATCAGGAAACAAGGAAGGTCAAAAGCAGCAGGCTTGGGCGGGGTGCAGAACAAAGTATGGATTTTTGGCACACCAGCTGTTAGAAACAAGCTAAGAGAGAAAGTAAAGAAGGTTTGGAGGGGTAAGGGATTTCCAGAAGAGTGGAAAAAGGGGACTGATAGTGCCAAGGTATAAGGAGGGAGATAGGGATAGGCAGGAAAATTATTGATGAATCACATTGATGAACATGGCATACAAAGTTTACGCAATGGTATTGGCGGAAAGGTTACGGAATAATGCCGAGGGAAAGGATGAACCGCTGAAGTTTCAGGCAGGATTCAGAGCGGATAGGAGCTTTGCAGACACATGGTGGATAGAGAAGTAGTAAAGAAAGGGTATAAATTGTACGTGTTATCCGTTGATCTGAAAGGATCTTTCCGATTGGTGGTTCGGGGAAAGTTATGGGAGGCGATGGAGGAGAGTGGAGTAGAGAAAGGTTTGATCGAAAGGGTAAGAGAGGTGTATGAAGAGACGAAAGATAGGGTGAGAGGAGTGGACACAATTTCAGAGGGTTTCTGGATGGATAGGGGGTATGCACAAGGATGTCTGCTCAGCCCAATGCTTTTCGTGATCTTAATAGCTGACATAGAGAGAAAGCTAAAGGAGGAAATAGTTGGAAAAGTAAGAATATGAGGGGTTAGAATTCGGTCACTTGCGTATGCAGATGACATAGTGTTCCTGGCGAAAAGTGAGGAACCATTGAATGAGATAATGAAGGGGTTGAGAAGATACCTGGATAGGAGTCGGTTAGAGCTGAATGCAGAAAAGTACGAGGTTATGGTGTTCAGGAGAGAAGGTGAAAGAGATAAGAAAGAGGATTGGAAATGGAAAGGGACGGTGGCACAGGAGGTGAAAGAGTTACAATAGCTGGGGTTCCTATTTCGGAGGAATGGAGGAGTGAATGGGCATATAAAGGAGAGGGTAAGGAGGGCCAAAATTGTGATGAGGAAAGTGTGTGGATTGGGAAAAAGGTTATTTGCAGATGACTTTAAAAAGAGGATCAAGTTGTTTGACTTCCTGATGAAGAGCGTGCTACTGTATGGGGTAGAGGTGTAGGGGTGGAAGGAAAGCAAGGAGGTAAAAGGAGTTCAGGAAAGGTATATCAGATGGACACTGGGGTTGGATGGAAGTACACCTAGTTGTATTGTGAGAAGAGAGACAAAGAGAACGAGATTGGGGTTTTTGACAGGTAGCCGGGCGTGTAAGTATGAGGAGAAATTCATGGAAGAGGGGGGAGTAGGCTGGTGAGGGGGTGTTGGTGGGAGAAGGAGAACAGGAGAAGAGAGGGGAAGATGGAGGATGAGAGAGAAAGGTATTCTCGGAAAAATAGTCTGCATGAGTATGAAGGGAGAAGAAATCACGAGGAGGGAAGAAAGGTGCATGAGATGGTACCTTAAGTGGAAAGTACCAATTCTGGCCAGACACTTTCAAAGGCTGACTTGGTCGACCGTGACTACTTTCGACACTGCGGGACTCGAACTTTCTGCTCTATCCGCAGATCATGATGTTTTATACAAAATGGTAGCTATCCCCTTATTTGAAATTTTCACTTCATGATTTAATCAACAATCTCTTAAAACTTTCAATGAATTACAAAATAGTAAAGCGGTATAATTTTTATTTTCAGCAACAGACAACCGCAACTTTGTGTCGTACTACAATATATTACCAGCAAAAAGGATTGAATGCAACGGCCGTCAAGTAAAGTGGTCACTGATAAGGGTGTGTCAGTGTTATCATTTTCTAGGATCCTCCATTGGACCTTTCCTTTATCGGGTGCAGAAGAGGTGTCCTTTGTACATACACATAAGAGGTACTGAGTGCCGGAGGCTTTGGATGCCAATATTAGTTGTTTGTACTCCCTGTTTACTGAGCGCATGCTAAGTGCATTAGAGTGGTCGTGTTTTCCTCTGATAGCAATGCTGCGGACATCACATCGTCCTAAGAAGGAAATTTAATTTTCGTGAATTTTCTTCGCATCGGTTGACGCAATCCAAGTTTACTAATATTGATACTCTTGGCAGAACTTTCACAGGATGTAATTTCTGAACCTATGCATGCCGAAGTGAAATTGCGGCTTGCCTCAAATTCACTGAAACCACATAGTTAGCGGCCGCAAAAGATTTTTTCCTTCTTTATTTTGTGGCTATTTGTAATAAGGAAGGCTTATTTTCCCTTCATCCGCTTTCTCCTATTCGTCTTCGAATAGCCTTCTCTACTGACTCATTAATAAATTTTTTTATTAATTATAAATTATTACGAAAGAAAGAAAAGGAGAAAAGAGAAAAGGAAGGAGAGAAGAAAGGAAGTAACGAGGAGCATTCGAAGAGGGGAGGGAAAACAGAAAAGAAGGGGAGAAGAGAAGAAGAGAAAAAACGAAGAAGGGATGAAGGGAAGATGAGGAGAAGGGGGGGGGGAAGAAGGGGAGAAGATACAAAAGGAAGGTAAGAAGAAGAGAAGAAGGAAAGGAGAGCATTTCTCATGTGAGGCGCTGAGATTTGCTATAAGGTCCGGACCTTGAAGTTCCACACGTTGTTTCTTTTTTTGATACTTTTTTCAGTGAAGTTATTTGAATGATTCGTCCTACTTAAAAATCACATTTCCATCCCCCCAATGGAAAATAAACAATAAAATTGTTCCCCTCTCTTAAGTAAGAAACTTTTCTTCGTTATATATTGAATGTTTGTTTGAAAACAACTCTTTTATGGTTGATAATTCACACACTTCGTTGAATATTTGTCTTTCTTGGTTGAATCAAATCAATTCAATTCAATTTTTGGTTATAAAAATAAAATATTTCACTGTTTTTTCAAAAATGATCAATAAATTTCGTAAAAAATCAACCTTTTTGGCCGAAAATCCTGATGCTCTGCTAGACAAGAATTTTTCTTGAATGGAAATAATTTTTCTCGTTGAAAATTCATTTCATTCTTTCAGAAATACATGTTTTCTCTTAGAAATTCTTTTTTTTTGTAGGAAATATTCTTCTTAGAAATACATCCTTTTGATAAAAAACCTAACTGAATTATTTGAGAATCATGTTTTATGTCGAAAATTGTTGTTTTGTTGTAGCAACTTATTGTTTTCGATTGAAAATTCGTTCAATTCGTTGAAAACTCGAAAATTCGATGGAAATAACAAACTTTTCAGTTAGGAATTTGACTGCTTTATTAAGTACTTGTGTCCGATGGGTTTGAATTGAATTGCATTCCTTACATCCTTTTTGTTGAAAACTCAACTGTTAGGTTTGAAATCCATAGATTTGGTCCAAACTTTGTCTCTTCTGGTAGCAAACTTATCTTCATAGTAGAAAATATATCTGTCTGGTCGAAAAATCAGATCATTGTTCAAAAATTGGAGTGTCCGTTGAAAATTGGTCTTTTGTTGTAAAACATTTATTTTCTTGGTTACGAATGTATCTTTCTCGTTGAAAACTCAACAATTTTGTAAATAAACCTAAACTTTTTGGTCGAAAATTCGACCGTATTGTTCAATGATTGTATTTGATAGTTGTGAATTAGCTTTTTCAGTTGAAAATTCAAAGCTTAGTTTGAATTATTCGTATTTTGTTCGAAATTCAACTGTTTGATTTAACATTCATGTTCCTTTTTCAAAATTTTCCATTCCTATAGAAAAGTTATTCAACGATTCAAAAATATTTTTGGTTCAGAAATATTTCTGTTTAGTTCAAAAATCCACCCAATTGGTTAAAATTTCATTTTTTTTGTTAGGAGTTCGTCTTTTGATGAAGGAAATTAATCTTCTTAGTTAAAAATGCATCTTCTTCGTTTAAATGTAAACTGCTCATTAAAAGTTTATTACCTTTATTATTGATGTTTTTTTTTGTTTGATAGTGAACCATTCGAATCCAAAATTCATCTCATTCGTGAATTACTGACTTTTGGTAAGAACATAACCTAGAAAAGTGGTGTTATACCGAACAAGATGAGTTTTGAGTAAAATACATGAACTTCCGACCAAATATATAGTGGAATTTTTAACCGAAAAGATTAATTTATCACTATACAGGTGAACTTCCATAGAGAGTTCTCCTGTTCACCTCGCTGTTACCAATTTTTTCCAAAAACGGTAATTGAAAGCCGAAAAAATTGAGATAACTTTTTTGACCTCCAGGGATGTAAAAATATGAAGATTCAAAGAAAAATAAAAACTGTGCATAATAAGTCTTCTTCAGAACCTTTCTTGGACCTTATAGAGAAAAATTTGGAAAACCTACATAAAAGAAAATCCTTTTTCAAAGATTCAATTATGGTTCATTTTTTAGGCCTCTTTCACAGAAACCTCCTATTTAAATTTAAAAATAATTTTTCTACGCTTCTCATTTCCTTCTAAACTCAAGGCAAAAGTATTTTAAAATTTATAGATTAGAGCTGCCATACGTTTAGTGACACACACTTTTGGGTAGTTAGAACTTAATATTTGGTATATTAACCCAATATTTGAAGGATTTAAATTAGTTCTGAAGATGAGCAAAAGATGGAGAGGTTTATACACCATTTTGAAAAATTTTTTGGACTTTCTTTCCAAGACTCAGAAACCGTAAGTAAGGTTTTATGAAGTAAGTTAAAAATGAATCAATTTATCCTCATGATTCTTTTTAAAATCCAAATTTTCAGAGTTGTGGCATTTTGGTAAATTTAAGTTTTTGATAGGAAAAGTAGTTTTTGCTTCACTTATAAAAAACCATAAAATGAATTCATTTCAATCAGGAAAAATGACTATAAGAATTAAAAAATTAAATTTTTGAAAAACTGACTGAGGCTAACACAGAAGATTGATAGAGAAAAGTTATCCACCCGAAAAATATCTATAAATTTTGTATAATTCTTCCCATCGGACAAGTAGTTTTTGTTTCATCCGTAAAAAATGAAATAAAGAATAAAAAATCGAATTTCTAGAAAAACTACACAACATGTGAAAAAAATTAGGCAACAAATTTTCTCCACCATTTTGGACAAACTTCGATCGAGTGCGCAGCACGTGACATGCGATGAGAATGTATTCGTTAAAGCCGGAGAAGCTTCAACAAAAGATAATTCACGAGCATCCAATTTAAGTAGTCGACATTTCGCTTTTGAGATTCACAAGCTTTTCATACAACTGTATAAGGAGGTATGAAGGCCGAGTGCGGAGCGCGAGGTGAGATTACCATGGAGCGCCAAGCGCGAGGTCCAAAATACGCGCGCCCAAGGCGCACTCAAACTTGCGAGCGAAGCGAGCGATGATAAAATCCAAAGTTTTGTTCACGATCTTGTAAGGCTCTCAAGAAGAAACATTTTTTCTCTTTGGCTTTCTCTTTAATCTTTCGTTAATTGGTCAACAATTCTCATTTTCTTTTATATTTTTGAACTTTGAAAATACCATAACCCTGACGATTTTATATTTATTGAAAAAAATGACAAGGATGAAGTGTTTCAGTTTTTATGTGCAACAAGAAATTATACTTACAATTTTTGAGTCTTGGAAAAAAAAGTCCAGAGAAATTTTCAAAATGCTGCCCCCTTTAATTTTTCGTCCAAAATAGCTTGGTAACGAACTTGGCGTGTCTTTTTGGTCCTTGGAAACGTGTACAAAATTACGATCGAATATGATTATTCAATCGAAAGTAATCGAGTTCACAGATTATTTTCCATTATTTTTCGTGCAATCAAAATTGGAATTCTCGATTTTTCGAGGAAATGCAAAAAGTTATATTAACGATCTTCTGACATTTTAGTTTTCTAATATAGATAACTGATTCAGAATTACGATAATGTCAGTTTAACTTTTTGTAATAAAAAAAAAATTATATATAATATAATATTATCATAATTTATAACTAATATTCGATCAGCAAATACAATTCTTCACGCGAACACTATGATTCCAAAAGTAACTGAATTTATATCACTTTCCGAACAGGTATGTCATATTATGCAAAATATCAAAATTATATTATTTTTATAATCTACCCGTGGCTATAATTTTATTTGGATACCCATGATTGTGTAAATGAGATAGTTACTTATAATGTTCTCATTATTATGAATATAGACATTCGAGTAATTCGTAGCCGAATAGATTAATGGAATAGAATAGAATTACAATATCCATCGTAACCTGACATATGTAGTACACAAAACGATAAAATTCAATCAATTTTAGGAATGACAGTCTTTGTATAAGTTCCAGGTCGTGTTTAAATCGTCAAGCATAAACTAAACGCAACTCTAGAGCGAAAACTGAAAACTTTACAACAGCATTTTGAACAAAACGATTAACGAGCACTTCCCTGTGATTCTCCTGGGACGTGAATTCTCAGGAACCTCGTGAATAGCCCAGCACGAAGTGGCAACGTTGACAACGCAACTCGTAATTGCGTTGGTTAAACTCAGTTAATAATAATAATTCTCTGCACGGTCAAACCGCTAAGGAAATTTTGTTCGAGGCGTAACATAACTCGCTGCCGCATCAACGCTTCCGCAATTCTACTTCGAAATTTCAGCAACCTCCGTAAATAACGTAACAGAGTTGACATCCTCGGTTTGTAACTTCGAAATTCATTCAACTTTAATCAAATTTAACCTCGCTTACGTGAATTATTTTTCGTCCGCAAAGTCACTACACTTTGTCCTTAAAGTCTGACTTTTAAATCATTCTTAATGACACTGAAATATTCAAAGTAAAAATATATTTATTTCCTCCATATCATTCTTAGAGGGAACCTGTGGAGGACACAAAACTCTGCGAAACCGCAGTTGCAAGTCGAATCCAAACTCGATGGTTACGGAAGCCAGCAGCAGCAGATAAATTATTAATAATAGTGGTCGATTGTTATTCGATTTTTGAGTTGTGAGGACTTAAACACAAATAAAGTATTTAATTGAGGAAATCAATTATAGTATCTGATCTACGATTAATTTTGTTCCAAAAATATTTTTATCCAATCAATTCTCTTTTACTCTTTTCAAACCTATACTTACGTTGAACACACTTTATTCTCATCCTTGGATACCTCAGTTTGCACTTCTCAGCGATTCTGGACTATTCACTCTGAGTCTTATTCATTTACCTATTAAACTCACACCCGTAGTTTGAGATTTCCAAACTTGCTCAAAGGAATTTACTCGTTTCAAAGTTTGCTTAATCATTACACCATTGAAGCACCGGACTTTGAAGACTGTTGGTAACTGAGTGCAATGATCCCTGTTATTCAATTCCAAATCCGATAGGCAAAATCGCATATTTCTATTTTTCTGATATTTTGATTTCAATAGATGCCATTGGACAGACTTGTAAAGGAATTTTTAACCAGAGATTCAATGTATCAATCATAATTGATTGCTACCCTCAACACACCTCCATGGTGCCCCGAAAAGTACTCCCTGATCCAAAAATTTCAATACCATGTTTTTTTCAAAAAGTCGGTTTTGTTGAACGAAATCAATGTAACTATTGCCTTCTTATGAATTTTATACATCTTTGATATCTTGATTTTAATATTCAACAAATCCTTATTTGTTCACAAAAATCCAATCGGATAAAACAATATTTCTCAGATTTAAAAAATTTTTTCCTCTTCTTGACTGAAAATGTTACATCGATATTTGTCACGAATCGCAGAAATTTATTTCTATTTCTGTTGTTTATTGTAAACATCCTTTAATACAACAATATGAACGTTGCGAAAGGAATTAGTTTTAAAAAAAATACTCTCCACAAAAAATAAAATTCTTCTTCAAAAAATGGAACAGTTTAACCTAAAACTGAAAAAAAATCAATGAACAATAACACAACAAAGACGGATTTCGAACAAAACAGTTCATTCTTCAACGAAATTGATAAATTTTGAAATAAAATTATGAATCTTCAACTGTGACAGTTGAATTTCAAATCAAGAAGATGGATTCTCAACTAAAATTAAGAATATTTAAGAAGAGCACTTCAGTTTTCAACCATGGAGGTTTCGTTCAAACAAGAAGATTATTTCTAAATAGAAAGATTAATTTTCAACCAAAGAATACAATATTTCAAGAAAATAGTTGAATTTCCAATTAAAAGAATTATGATTTTCATCCGAAAATAGAACAGTAATAGAAATGAATCTTTAAGTTAAATATTTAAATTTTCTACCATGAATAAATTTCTATTTAAAAAATCTAATTTTTTAACAAAGTAGTTGGATTTCAAAATTTCAAACTAATAATTTCCAATC
>WSXT02085722.1:0-11872 GCA_011762715.2 Neuroterus valhalla
GCGCTTTCATTGTACGCTCACTGCACATTCTCTAATCAAAGTTAAAGATATTTTAAAACGTATTCCTATGCAAAATTTTTCAAGGAATCGATTGCAATTAAAAATTTTCAAATAAAACGTGCCCCTTTTGATAAAGATCGCAATTGTTTATTTCAAATGTTCACAACTTTCAAATTGATGAATTACATGGTTCATCATTCACATAAGTTCAAAGTACATGTTTTCCCGCGTAATTTTAAGAAAAGAACGTCTCGATACGGTCATTTATTCTCGAGTTACAGCGCTTATAAAAAAAAATTCGCCTGTTTTTTTAATGGATCAAAACTTTTGATCTGATTGATATTTTAGCGTGAAACTTGGTGGAAGACTTTGTCTTTACAAACACTATCGATGTACCAATTATGAAGGAAGTCAAAGACTTTACCCCAAAATCCTGTGAAAATAATTTGTTTTCTGCCTAGAAGAGCTAAATTTATTTTAAAAAGGAAACAAAGATTTTGTAGTGGAGGAGACAAAATTTTACTTTACTGTTGAATTTTTAATAAAATAGATCAATTGTCCAAAAAATAGTTAGATTTTCCAACAAAAAGTCAAATTTTCACCCATAAAATATTTTTCGGTCAAGAGCAATGAAAAGTTTAACTTAACTATAGAAGCTCCAAGAAAAGGCTAATTTTCATCCAAATTTTTGAAATTTTGACCAAATAAGATGAATTATTCACACCCCAGTTAAATTTCCAACCCAGAAATATACATTTTTGACGGAAAAGGTCCTTTCCAATAAAAATTTGTCAAGTTCTCGTCCAAAATAGGTAGTTTGCAATCAAAAGAGGATTCTTAGTTGAGAAGAAAACAAATTTAACGTGAATTGATCGATTTTCATAAAAAAAGACCAATTATTCACAGAATACTAAAATTTTCGAACCGAAAATATCAATTCTTAACGAAACATCGAATTTTGAACCAAAAATGATAACCTTTCATCAAGTTTCTTGAATTTTCATTTGGAGGAAAATAAAATTGCTACCAAAAGAGAGGAATTCTCAAACGAAAAATTAACTACCAAATTAGTTGAGTTCTGAACCGAAAAAGACGAATATTGAACAAAATATAAATTGAATTTTCGACAAAATAATACTATTCTCAAAACAAAAACTCACTAGGCCAGTTATTCTAGTAACTATCTGGAAACTGCCCTCATTGAAATGGGGACCAATTGTGAAGTTTCTACACGGGAACTCCATGACCACTTCATCTCAAAATTCAGCATTTTTAACATCATTCAAAAAATCGAGGTAGAGTTGGTCATTTTGTATTTCCCTAAAAATCTTCTCCTGAAAATAATTGAAATATAAAATATATGAAATTTATAGCGACACAAGTAAATTCTGCGACCAGCTCTTGAAATCTGGATGAGGAAACGAGAGTCACGGTGCAAAATCGCAGTTTGCTATAAACGCAAAAGACGTGCGTGAGAGCTATAAAATCGCAAAGTTTAAAGAGCCGCGCGGTTTAACGCTTTTAATGTCATGTACTCTGTGCTCAACTGCTACGGCACTGCCTCTGCCGAGATTTTGCAGGGTGTGTATGAAGGTGTGAACATCCTAAAGTACGAAATAGCGAAAGGCGTTCACCTTCCAGTGAGAAACTGTCAAGACTCAAGATTGTCGCATCATTGGGCCTATACCATCCGCCATTACCATAAACAATAAAAATCGAATCAAATTGAAAATATGGTTTTCAAATCATTTATATTTGTACCTTTTTGCAAGGGTACTTATCAATTCAGAAAGACAGAATATATCAGATGCAGAAAATGAAACTAATAGATCTTTTCCAATTGCGAAATTGCCAAAGAGTAGAAAAATATTGACCCACATCTCATGAACGCACTTTTATAGTATCATAAAATACGCTCTAGATCTTGTACATGATTTGATACTTGTCAGATGGAAATATGATAATAAATCAGTCCGTGAACTCCGGTTCTGATGTAGTTCATCAAAAGTTTATCAAAATTGCTCTGAACTTACTTTACCTGTTTGCAACACAAAAAATCCTTCGGAATCATCGGAACATCAATATGAACAAAGTTCAAATGCACATTTGGGTCAAAATACTACAATTTTTAACATTTTTTCGCAGTCGTCAGAACAGATAACAACCAGAACAAACTTTCCACCTTAAAAATTAAACAATTATCTTGAAACGAATAATTTGTCATCTATTCAAAATTTTCATTCATAAATGCATGCATATACTAAACCTGATATAACTCGCTGGAAATGAGCAAAATTTTATAGAACCGATCGCGCCGCATAACCCACTCCTCTCCTAATATTCGTATATAGATAAATAATAGCTGGATACATAAACAGGAAATGATTGAATTCTTCGCAAAACATCATTTAAAATTGTGAAGATGCTTTCTGCGCTATGTATATTATTGTTTGCTACTTTGTCTCGTGAATCATGAGTGGAAATAATGTCGAAACCTGATTGTTGGCCCAGGCCAATTGTTATGCAATATAAGAGGCTAATAATAATGTGTTTCAAAGTTGAAAATCTAAAAGCTGACATTTACAGTTACTATATATTTCACATTGGCATAATTTTTAATTTCTCCCAATACATAAATTATCTCCTTACATTCTCAATTTACTATATGATCTTTCTCATCCTTGATATATGTATTATCATTTTCGGAAAAATCATTGTATCGCTGTATCATGGTCATGTTGACTGATACAATCTTTGGAATTAGTGTACTTTGAGGCAGTCTACATTCGAAATGAAATAATTCACAATCAAAAATAATAATGGATTAACAATCATTGCAGTTGAGCAAAACAGTAAAGAGCTTCCAGTTGTGGAATTGAACTTTAATTTGCAAACGATTTGTCCCTTATTTTATCCAATTTAAGGAGAAAAATTATGTTCCGCAAACAAATATTGCACGTGCGAACCCTTGTTATTCTAATTAGTTCATCTCACTCAAGAGACTCTTCGAAATCCAATCTGCGACTCATATGCTATTTCATTTAAAATGTTCTTATCGCATTTCGAATGATCGGTTTTGCTAGCATACAAAAAAAGTTGCTGTCAGACATTCTCCAATGCCAATAATGTTTTTAATTTTTTTTTCCATGTTCATATATTTTTATTTAATAAAAATGTGATGATAAATGTGTGATTTATAGCGTGATAATTTTCCAGTGATGTCATTTGAGAGTGACTAAATTAAAACTGAAATTTCGGGTAAGTTTGATAAAAATGAGATATTCTTTAACTAATTTTCCAACTCATGATTACAAGAAATAATAATTATCTTTGAAATCAGCTCGAAAATCTCATCAAACTTTTCATGTATTTGGTCACATTTTATTGTAGCTCATTTATGTGTACCGAAATTCAGAAAACAGGCTCAGCTTCTCCAAAATAGGGTGATCGTAGCTCAATCATGAGCTCACCAAAAAACATGTTCTAAGCTCACCGAATTTTTGCAAACTTAGACAAAGTTTCTCACAAGAAACATTTGCAAAAGATATTTTCAAGCTTTGACTACAAATATCAGTAATATATTATATGCGAATTCATATTCTTCTATCCAAGAAAAATCAAAGGTTGCAAGACCCTTTTTGAGGAAATTACGGATTTGTAAAAAAAAAACAAAACAATTTTGTGCAAAAATTTTAAACTTTGAAATAAAAATTTTTTCCTTTCCTGAATTTACAAAATTGTATGCCTGTAAGATTTGAATAGCAAACATGCATGTAAATAGTATCTTAATGGTTCTTAAATCAAGAGTAGGAAAATATGAGATTTAGAATTAGAAGCGTTCATAATTTTGCGACTCCAACAAAAGTGCATTACTATACATTCACTGTTATAAATCGGATAATGGGTACATTAGGAAAAGTGTTCAAAGCTAAAAATAAATTTATTATGCATCAAGATTTATCAGAATGTCCATCATGCTCTGAAAAAAATCAGGAAAGGAATGGATAGCATGTAGTAGAGAGTGGCTCTTTGTAGAGTAAAGAAAGGTAGTCGCTTTCAATTGGGTCAGACAGCAGCTTACGCTCGACTGAGCGTCAAATCTTAGTATTTTTAATATACCAGTGCATTTCACGTGAAGCATCAATGAGTTCTTTTCAGACGTTAATTCAAACATCCAACGCGTATAATTAATGAAGCTTTTTGAGGAATGTCGTATAGTTTCGTGCAATGCTTTTGAAGTTATTTAAAAGTAAAGACTGAAAACATGTGTCTTACAAAAAAAATATCTGACATAATGTGAAAAGTTCGAAAATATAATGATTGTCCACACTCTCTAAAGAGCGAGTCATTTATAGCTTTGCAAAAAAAATTCAACAATTAGAAGTAATATAAAAACACAATTTGTGACCCTAGCCAATAATTATGGAATCAAGAGGTTTATTGCCTATGCTATATACTTTGTCGTACTGGATAATTTTTTTTTATATTTTTTTATTATTCTTGATTTCTTCAAATATAAACTATCTACTGTACTGAACGCTTAACTTACTACGTGACAATTTTAACGTTTTCATAAATATATTATCCATGTTTTTGGAATTCCGTTCTACGATTCCAGTGGGTTTCACATATTGACCACATTGAAAGTTTTTTTGAATGGCCAATTATTGCACCGATAATCCTATTCAAAAACATGATGCCGAAACTTTTTTTTTCTTCAGAATAATCACATTAATTCCGGAAACATATCTGCACAAACTTACTTACAGAAATCATTGAAAGGAAAATATAAATATGAATTCCTTTGTACTTGTAAACAATAGGAAATAGAGTGAGTCATCTGAGAACTTCGCTAGATGAATACAACAGAATGCATCAAGCTCTTTTCATATCATGTCTGCATAAATGGATGATAAGGAGCGTACAAATAAGTGTTCAAAAATTACAGAAGAGGCTGAAGTGATAAGTTATCTCACTTATTTACCGATTAACGATAAACGGGTCAAGGTTGACGAACTCTAGATATTTTGTGATCACGGCTCAATTGCAGCCAGGAAATTATGCAATATTGAACATCTGGCGGTAATGAATGGAAATTTATGAATCCGTCTCATCAGCTTTAAAGTGGGTTTGAATGAAAAATAATGGGATAAGTAGAAAATTTCATGACTTGAAAATATAATAACAATTCCCCAGCTGCGGGTTTCGAGAATAATTTTTTAATGATGATAACTGACAGAGCCTTCTCAAGCCTTGTTTCTGTTTAACAAAAGATTATTGAATTTTTGTTACACGATACTTTTCAAATATAATTGTACAAAGTGGTATCATTAAATATCTATAAGAATCGATGATTTCACAAGTTGTAAGAAATGAATATTAAGATTTACCTTACTGTACTGTAATTTATTCTCTTCCCTTTTACGGGTTTGAGGGCCTCCGTTCCCTTTACAATAGGTTACATAAGTGCCTTAAACTACTTACTCTAGCTTAAGTATAACGCTTAACATATAATTTTTTGGCTATTTGCTACTATTTACATCGCTACTAAGTTCGCATGATCGAGCGTTTCCTCTGACCTTACTGATTAAATGGATATTGAAGAAAAAACCATAAGTCCAGCGAAAAGTTCTCAATGATGATTATTAGTTTAAACAATACTTTAGTGAATAAGCATGTTAAGTGATTAGGATAATATCCTAGGATTGTTTACACTATAAAAGTTACACTTTAATTCATTTTGAAGGACAGACAAAACGGGCTACTTAATATGTTAGAACTGATGACAAAATTTAAGGTTAGTTTAGATCTAAAATATTTATTTTATCTTCTTTTGCTAATTCAATGGTGAATTTTAGTTTATCGCCTGCTAATTTAAATTTTTCAAGAATGTCATCTATTTTATTTCCTGGAGGACAAATTAATGTCTCATCAATGTATCTATAGTAAAAAATAATATTATAGTTTAAATTATTCAGAATTTATTTTTCTATATTTTACATGAAAATGTTTGCAGCAGCTGCTGAAATTGGTGACCCCATTGGAAGTCCAAAAATATGTTTGAGAAAAACATCATCGAATTAGCAGTAAGAAGATTCTGAGCATAAACTGAGAATCCCATTATAGTCCCTTTTATTCAAAAAAGTATGTTGTTTAAGTTCTTGCCATCTATTATTTATAGAGTTTCAAATGAGTTTCCAAGATATATTTGTGTACATAGAAACAATATCTAGAGATATTGTACAATGATAAAAATGATATTGTTTAGTATTAATAATTTTTTTATTTTTAAGTTCTTTTAGGAAAGCGTGAGTTGAGCTTCTATTTTTTTTGTAGCATCAGAATTCATTTTTTCATAAGTTGATTTATCATCTAAGAGTTGAAGTGCTTTTGTAATGTTAACTTGTTTATTCATAATGATATGTCCAATCAGTTGTATCAAATTTGAATTGTAAATCCAATTTTGTGTCCAGTAAGAGATTTTATTTCTAATAATATTTCGATTATCTATTGAAATGTGTTTCATTGAATATTCAAGATTATTCATAATTTTTGTTATAGACAAATTTTTTCTATAAAAAGAAATACCAAATTTTCCTCCAAGACTCGTAATTTCTTTTACGTCTTTAGGTATAGTTTCGTTAGACATGTTAATAACCCATTTTGTATGGTCAGTAACTAATTTACATTTTTGTTGTATTTTGAGATTTTCTGGTTTTGATAACGATTTATTTATTAAATTTTTAACAAAACTTTGAGTATCATTATTGGTCCAATTTTTGAGATCGATGAAAAATTGAATAGATGTTTTTCTTATTATCTGCTTTTTCAAATAAATAGTTGGTTATCAATATTTTTAATTCCTGCAGAATATCTCTAATTTCTTGTTGTAAAATTTTTTTGCCTTAGAAAGTTATTGATTTTCCAATTGTATGACAAATTTAATGTTTTTTTACACAGGTAATGTTCATTGCTGAAAATATTCTTGCATTGAATTCTCTCTCTACAACGCTGATAGAAAAATCAAGCTGAAGATTGAGGCGCATGTATTGTTAGGTCTTTCCACTCATGTACAATCAATCTTATGCACAGTGTGTATTATTAAAATTTGGACACGATAATCTAAAAGTGTGCTTTCTTTAGATCTTTCTTCAATAATAATAATTAATTTTAGGGTAAAAAACGGTATAAGTCACCTTGAATTTTGATGTATTCAAATTTTTCAATGTTGTGGGTGAATTAATTATCTGGGAATTATGTTAGAATCCAAGAGTGACATGCATGATGTGAAGAGATGAGGTCGCGATTTAAAATTATTTCTTTATTAGTTATAAACTCTGAGCTATACACGGGGAAAACCCGTTTAAAATTTAAGTGGCTGCCAATGAATCATGGATACATGGCTTTATGTGACTAGTCTTTTACGGAATTCAAGACACTTTCTTAGATAATTTTTGTGGCTCTCATTAAACAGTAAAAGAGTGAACACTTTTCAGTGAATATTCACTGCAATTTTATAAGATTAGTCACGCAAAACTCTTTATCAAAGATTTATATACATATTCCTAATTTTTAAACAATTCTTTTTTTGTGTGCATACTTTTGTTTCCAAAATGAATTTGAAATACTGTTTTAACACAGAGGAGACTATATGCAAAGGGTTTTTATTTTATTCAAAATTACCAAAGAACTCCAATAGTAATTTACAACAAAGGTGAAAAATTAGTCGTTTTCATCTCCAATTTTTCAAAATAATTCACAGTCATTTTCCGTATAAACACCCGTATGGGTTCGATCTTGAGACATTGGTATTTGTCTTGTACCAGGGTATATTTACGGAAATTGCCAACGAACCTTAGAAAGTATATTATTATTATTATTATTATACCATTAAGCCAAATCCCTTTCGGGGTAAGCTTAACTCGTTCACGTTTTATCATTGTGAACAAATTATTATAGGTTATTTATACACTACATTATTTCTCAATAACTCAATTACTTATTTCAATTCAGATATGCAAACTATCAATTCAGTCAATAAGGCAAACAAAAAAAAACTTATAATGATCCATGACCCCATAAAAGTATGCTTCTAGTAAGAGTAAACGAAGGTAGCCGGTACATCCATGCGTTAACATGCATATATATAAAATGCATATATATAAAATGCATATATAACTTTTTCCGAGTTTGCAATAAATATAGTACCTGGGACGTGGCTCAACAAGCAAGCCCTTACAATTGCCGTGATTCATCTACAGTGTCTAAATAAGAGTTTATCATCCAAACAAGTGCAATTATTCATGAAATCGTGCTTCGTTATTATCTGAGATGCATTCTGGGTATGTCGGTGATGGTTCGATGGGTATTTTACCCGCAAAGCTATTTCTGCACACTCTTTAGATTTAGAAGCTTTCACATCTGGTTGATATTGAATATTCATCTGGTGAAGTAAAAACGGTTCAAGTGCTTTATTACAAACAATTCCGCGGCCCCTACAAAATCTTGAGTAACTCGCGCACTGTGTTTTAAAAACACGTACCTTATATGCTCATACACAGGAATTACGCGTTTTTAATACGTACTGAACGAGTAACTCGGGTCTCCTTAAGGAGCATTACATTTACAAGAATAGGAAAAATGTATAAACTCTTCAAAATTGCTGTTGCTTTTTTTACACAGCTTGATGAAGTATTTTTAGTTGTAAAACTTTGTTTGGAAAAATACAAATCAAAACCTTCAATCAACGTTTATATTGAAAGAAAAAAGAAACTACATTATTAGAAATTTCTATAGAGATTTTACTACAAGTGCTATGGAAGCAATATGCATATACGTGCAGTAAATTTAACATACAGGTTTAGTACTCTGAATTATGAGAAAATTATAGTTTTCTGTGGTATTACTTAATCTTTGAAATTTATATATGACATGTGAGTGAAACTATTCCCAGGAAAGCATCCTAAAGGTAAAAATTCTAGATTCGAAAAATAATGTTGAGGTTAGTTTTGTATTTATTTTACCTATTTTATTATTGTGTATGTAACTGATACTAAATTCAGATAGAACTATCAGTAAATTAAATCGTATACTATATTTTAATTATGAAAATTACTTGATCCATAAATTATGAAATTTGTTAATTAAATTCTGAAAAATGTTATTACAGATTTTACAACACTTGTGTTTCAATCCACGATTACAATTCCGGGAAAGTACATTTACCATGCAAAATCATAGTAAGAGTGTGGTGAATTTACAAACATTTTCAACAGTATAGAGAGATCTTTTTGAATTTCGAATATATTTTAGAGTCATAGAGCGTAAAGATCCTGAAAGGAGAGTTAAAAGTAACTTATTCTGATTTTTATAGCTCTTACAGAACCAGAATAAGAAAATCCATAATGCGCACAATATTGGAATCAATTTTTTTTAATTTCATAATAGACTCTTCAAAAAATCAGAGAAAAACTGATCATACAAGAACTTTATAAAGCTATGTGCATAAAGTATACATTAGGGTGGTCCAAAATTTTTTTTTCGAATTTTCATGCAAAAGGCTCGGAAATTTGTTCGAATCCAGAAAAAATTAATGTATTTTAAAAAAAATAATATTACGTATTTCCCGTGAGAAAAAAAAACGTTTTTGCAAATTTTATTCACAATTCTCAATATAAATGAATCGAATTCGAAATTCACCATTTCTCTCCACAATTGGTCAAAGAAAGCGGATTAAATATTACTTTTCAAATATCACCCCATAAGTTTGTTTTATAGGGTCCCAAAAACCCCCATAAGTGACGAAATTATTCTTTCGAGTTTTTGGCGCTAATTATCATTTTTTTTGCGGTTTTTGTAACGCAGATTGTTTCAAGTACATGATCTACTACTTTATACTGATAGTTAGATGCCTTTTTGAATTCTTTAAACAATTTGTTTTTGTTTTTAGCAACTTTCTCTTAAAAAAGGGTTAGAAAGTCAAGGTCTTTTCTGAATTTTTCAACCTATTTTTAACATTCCAGCTAGAACAAAGTAATAATCAATTAAAGTTAACAAAAATAATTGTTTAAACAATTGATTAATAATTATGACAATATTCTTTCAGAATAATGCTATCTTGTTGCGATTTTTTATGAAATTTTCAACTTTTTGTCCACTTTTCACTTAGAGTAAGTAATTACTTTATTTTATTTACCAAAAATAATTGTTCCAATAAATTGTGAATGTTTACAGCTACTTTCTTCTGGATTCATACTACATAGTTGCGGTTCTTTCCTGAAATTTTAAAATTTTAATCACTTTTCAATTAGATTGGAGTAATACTTGATTCATGTTGATAAAGTAATTGTTTAAACAATTTTTTATCATCGCTCATTTCATTTTATTTGACTAATGATAGGAACTTGCGGGTTTTCCTGAAATTTTTAACTTTTTGCGCACTTTTTACTTAAAGTGAATTAATATTTCATTTAATTTGACAAAAATAATGTTTTGAACAAATTATTATTGTTTATAGCTATCTCCTCTTCAACTTCGCTTCAACTTTTTAGTTGTGAATAAATAATAAATAAACTTTAGAGAGAATTATATATCAAAAAGTATTGTATTGTTTGGAGTAAATTATTTGTTTTCTTTTCCCAATGTTCAAAAAAAAATTAATCAAAACAAAGAAGCTGAATTCATTCAGTGACATTTTAATTTCGAATTTTCTACTATAAAATTATGGATCTTCAACGCAAAAATTAAATTTTGAAGAAGTAGTTACACTTTCAACAAACATAATTAATTAGGTAAATATTGATAAGACCAGTAGACAAAAACATCAACATCATAATATCAAAGAGTTGATTTCCGACCTAAAAATATAAATTTTTGATCAAAAATATAATGGTTGATATTTAAAAAAGAAAATTTATTTTAAATAAAAAACAATCTAATTTAACCAACAATTACATCAATTTAATCTAATTGGATTTCATTCAAAATCAATTCAGTGCAAAGTTACACATGTCAGAAAAAACAACAACTTTCTAGCACTTATCTAAGAGAAAATGGTTATATACAATAATAAATTGTTTAAATAAGCAAGTTTGTTAATTCGCATTCATTATTATCTCACTAAGTGATTTTGTGGCCAAAAAGCTCAAGAGTTAAGAAAAAACTGCAACTTTTTAGCACTTATTTAAGAGAAGAGAGACATAAACAATAATAATTTGTTTGAACAATTATTTTTGTTGACTTTATTTAAATATTAACTCACTTGAAGTGAAAAGTTGTCAAAAAAATAAAAATTTCAGAAAACCGCAATTTTCTATCATTAAGAAAAGAGAATATGATTAGCAATGATAGTGAGTTGTTTAAACAATTAGTTTTGTTAACTTCAATTGATTATGACCTCGCTTGAACTGGAAGAGAAAGTTGCTTAAAACAATAACAAAGTGTTTAAACAATTTAAATAAGCATCTAATTATCAGTATAAAGTAGTATTTCATGTACTACATTTCATGCAAAAAATGATAATTAGCGCAAAAAACTCGAAAAACACATTTTTCCACTTATAAGAGTTTTTTGGGACCCTATAAAATAGACTTATGGGGTGATATTTGAAAAATAATACTGTATTTGTACTCTGTGACTAATTGTGGAGAGAAATGGTGAATTTCGAACTCGATTCACGTAGTATTCAGAATTCTGAATAAAATTTATAAAAACGTATTTTTTTCTTATGGGAAATACGTGTTAAAGTTCATGGGGCTCGCGCAACCTCTAAATATTATTTTTTCTTAAAAAAAAATAATGCATTTATTTTTTTCTGGATTCGAACAAACTTACGGGCGTTTCGCATAAAAATTCGCAAGAAAATTTTTGGACC
>WSXT02085733.1:0-11872 GCA_011762715.2 Neuroterus valhalla
GTCCCTCAAGATGTGTGCCAAAGGGCAATCCAATCCGCTAATTCTTTCGAAAGTTATCGAGTACACAGATTACAGACCACAGACTACATTTTCAAACAAATATTGGATTTTTCAATTGGAAAGAATAAATTTTTGAAAGAGAACATTGTCAAACTAGAAATTTATTATTCTAATTTTCGATGAAAAAAATGTATTTCTCAACCAAAAAAAGAAAAATCTTGGACAAAGTAGTTCAACTTTCAACCAAATAGAATGAGGATTAGAATAGAAATTATTGTTAACCGAACCAGATGAATTTCGAACCCAATAGAATTCATCTCTTTCGGTTAACAATCCTACTATTGGTTTAAAATATAAATAATCTATTTTTGACTGAAATTTGATCGTCTTTAGTTTAAAAAACAACTGAAAGATTTTGATCAAAATTTTAACTATCTGATCAGAAGTGGGATTCCTCAATTGAAATTTCATTTTTTTGGTTGAATATTCAAATGTTTCTTTCTTCATCTTTTGTTGTTTGAAAATTATTTTTCAATTAATTTTTTACTTTCATTACTATAGTTTTCCATAAACTTTCAGAGAATGAAAATAAGAAATGTTTAAGTTGTGTGGATTTCCGTTAATATTTTTAAAAATCATATTGAAAAAAAAAATTTATTCCACAAATCTTTCAGGATCCATAGAAAAAAAAACAATAATTTTTTTACCAACGAGTTCAATGCAAGACTAAAGTGATGCATTTGCAACAACAAACATTTCATTTTCAACAGAGGGGTTCAGCTTTCAACCAAGAAGTTGCATATTTTTTATTAAAAAAATAAGTTCTCAACAACTAAGATAATAGTTGATATTTCAAGCAAAAATATATTTTAATTTGAAATTTAAAAAAAAAGTCAAATTCAACCATAAATGGTTTTTATTCAAAACCAAAAGCACGCGATTTTTACCAGAAAATAAATTTTCAACCAAAACATTATAATTGATATTTCAACCAAAAAAGATTCCTATTTTGAACTAGAAACAGTTGAATTCTTCCAATAAATACAATTATTTGAGAATATAGTTCAACCTCAAACAAAACAGATAATTTTTTGACCAAACGATTGCTTTTTTAACCAAAAAACATGGAACTTCCTACGAAAAGAAATGATTTTTTTAACCAATAAGAGCGGTCTCTTAAAAAACAGTTGAATTTCCAGCTTAAGTAATGGATCTTCAAGAGAAATTATTCTTAACAAATAATTTCAACTTTCAACGCAGTAGTTGAGTTCCTAACTGGGAAAAATGAATTTTCAATGAAAAATGTGATTGTTGAATATTAACAGTTTAAATTATTTAGGATTTATAGCAAAACGAGAAACGACTCTAGCATCGATTTTATAACAAATCGAGAAAAAAAATACATCAGAAAATATATTCAACATAAATTCTGAATCCAAATTTTGTTATTGTTTTTACCATACTTAGCGTATTGTAAATATTATTCTTAGCTAGCATTACTCTTTAAATTCAGAATAAACACTGTTGATAAAAAATATGATGAGTAGAAATTAGTTATTAAGTCAGCCCGCAGACTGTTTACGAAATACCATATAGTCTGACCAAAGTAGGAAATTTCTACTGAACACAAAAGGTGGCGATTTGACGAACGATTTGAAATTCCCGGTTTTTCCCGGTCAAAAAAATTCCCGGTTTTATCCGGTCGGTAAAATTCCTGTTTATTCCCCAGTCAATAAAATTCCTGGTCATTTCCTGGTTTCCCGGTCAATATCATTCCCGGTCAATAAAATTCATGGTCAATTCCCAGTCAATAAAAATCCTGGTCATTTTCCGGTTTTCCCCGAACAACAAGATTCCTAGTCATTTCCCGGCTTTACCCGGTCAATATGAATTCCCGGTTAATTCCTGGATTTCCAGACATTACCCGGTTTTCCACGGTCAATAAAATTTCTAGTAATTTCCTGGTTTTCTCCGGTTCTTGAGGGACACTGAGATTGCCGGTCATTTTCCTGTCGATAAAATTCTTGGTCATTTCCCAGTTTTTCTCGATCAATAAAATTCTTGATCATTTCCCGGGTTCCCTTGGTCATTTCCCGGTTTTTTTCGATCAATAAAATTCCCGGTTTTCCCTCGGTAATAAAATTCCTGTCCACTTCCCGGTTTTCGCCAGCCAATTGAATTCCCGATCATTTCCTTGTTTCCCGGTCTATAAAATTCCCGGTTTTCCCCAGTCAATTGTATTCCCGTCCATTTCCCAGTTGATAAAATTTCTTGTCATGTGCTGGTTTTCCTCGGTCAATCAAATTCCCCGTCATTTCCCAGTCAATAAAATTCGTGTCCACTTCCCGAGTTTTCCCCAGTCAATTCGATTCCTGGTCATTTCCCGATTTTCCCCGGTCAATGAAATTCCCAGTAAATAAAATTCCTGTCCACTTCCCGAGTTTTCCCCAGTCAATTCAATTCCCGGTCATTTTTTGGTTTCTCTGTCAATAGAATTTCCGGTCATTTTCCGATTTTCCCCGGTCAATCAAAGTCCCTTACATTTCCCCGTTGATAACATTTCTGGTCATTTCCCGGTTTTTCCGGTCAAATAAATTCCCGGTTTTTCCTTGTCAATAAAACTCCTAATCACTTCCTGGTTTTTCACGATCGATGAAATTCCCGGTCGTTTACCTGTCAATAAAATTCTCGGTCATTTTCCCAGTTTTTCTCGGTCAATAGAATTCTTGATCATTTCCCGGTTTTCCCTCGTCAATAAGATTCCTGTGCACTTTACGGTTTTTTCCCAGTCAATTGAATTCCCGATCATTTACTCGTTTTCTGGTCAAAAAATTCCCGGTTTTCCCCGGTCAATTATATTCCCGCCCATTTCACAGTTGATAAATTTTCTTGTCATGTGCCGGTTTTTCTCGGTCAATCAAATTCCCGGTTATTTCCCAGTCAATAAAATTCCTGTCCACTTCTCGAATTTCCCCAGTCAATTCAATTCCCGGTCATTTTTTTGTTTCCCTGTCAATAGAATTCCCGGTCATTTCCCGATTTTCCACGGTCAATAAAGTCCATTCCATTTCCAGTTGATAAAATTTCTGGTCATTTCCTGGTTTTTCCCGGCCATTTCCGGGTCCATTCGACACAATCACAATGTTTGTTTGCTAGTTTTTTTTTTAAAGAGTAACTTGGTGAGAACGGAATAACCATTTTGGAGAGCTCATAAATATTAAAATAGATGTGAATCGCTGAATGGCAGAAGTATAAAGATTGAAAGAGAATAAGAGAAGAAAGAATATGAGGAAATAACGAGTATGAGTAAACTTACCACCAAAAAGGGCGGTTGGATCAAGCAGTGGATTGGCTTGGTCCGCCTGGTGTTTCTCGGAGGTGGAGGTGGCGCCCGACGTAGCCGTCGCTGTTGCCTCACTACCACCCCCGCCTCCACCGCCGCCACTGCCACCCGACGCGGAGTTCTCCTTCTCCATGCCGGTCCCTGAAACCATGTACCAGCAACCTTCCTGTTAATGCGTTATTCCTAATTCCTACACAACATATCCATCCCTCATACCAGCACATTTTTTTTCAAATAATGTGATAAACGAGATAGGAAATACATACGTTTTCAATATTTATATTTAACTCGTGAACAAACATGAGTTTATAAAAATGTTTCCAATCGAATACTTGTGTTTTCAACAAACAAAAAAATAAATTCAGACCAAAGAATTGCATTTACATAACAACGAAATAACTGATCTTTCAAGTGTATAATTGAATTTTTCGACAGAGATGATGAAAATTTACCCGAAAACAGTATTTTTCAAAACAAAGAATTCCAATTTTTAACAAAACTGTTGCATTATTACTTGAGTGATGAATCTTCTTTGAAAAAATTAACTTTCAACACAGAAGTTTAGCTTTCTACTAAGTTGTTGAATTAAAAAAGAGAAGTTATTATCAAAAAGTGCAGTACTTGATATTTGAACCCAAATTTTTTTTAATTCTACATGAAAACAAGGGCATACCTGAAAAGATCAATTTTCAGCCAAAACTTTAGAGCTTATATTTGAACAAAACACTAAAGCGATGTATCTTCAGCAAAAATTATTTTGAACAAAGAAGTTCAATTTTCAACCAAGTAGTTGAATTTCCAATCAGAAAAGACGAATTCTAAACGAAAAGTATCATAGTTGATGTTTTAACCAAAAAGGATTTTGATTTCACGTCAAAAACAGTTGAATTAAATTATAAAAAAAGAATTCTCTGCAAGAGAGTTGAATTTTCAACCCCAAAATATACGTGTTTTAGTAAAAAAAATATTTCAAACTAAATAGTTCAATATCCACTTGGAAAAATTTATTTGCAGACAGAAAAAAAGGATAATCAACAAAATATAATTTTTTTAAAACCAAAAAGATGCATCATAAACTTATAAAATGCACCCGCAACAAATTAATTCAACTTCCAAGCAAGTAGCAGTACGTGGTAGTGAACCCAATCTTTTAAGCTGAAAATTCATCCCTCCAATTAAAAAATTGATTACCTTGTTGGAATTCTTTCTTACTTGAACCTTAATTTTTAACTAAAAATTTAACTATTCTACTTTAGGTTTTTAATAAACCGAATTCTTTATCTTTCTGGTAAAATGACGAACTCTTCATGAAATAGTTGAACTTTTAACCAAACTATCGAATTTTTGAACAAAATAGGTGAATATTTTAATCAAAAAGGATAATTCTCAACGAAGTATATGGATTAGCTGATAATTAACAAACAGAAGGTCCTAATTTCGAATAAAAAACATTCAAATTTACCCAGAAAAATTAAATCTCAACTGAAAAGTAGTAGTTGATATTTCATCCCCAAAAGCAAAAGATTCTAATTTCGAATGAAAAACAACCGACTTTACCTAAACAAATAAATTCTACACCAGAATTTTATATTTTATATATGAACCAAAACAGATATTACATTTTAATCAAGAACAGTTGAGCCTACAAAAAAAATTATTTTTGAACAAAAAGGTTGCATCAAACGAAAAACAAAACAAAATTTCTACCAAAAGGGATGGTTTCCAAAACAAACAGAACCAATCTTTAATGAAACGGTTAAATTTTCAACCAAAATTAAAATTCAAGATGAACACAAGAATAAGAAATATACCAATTTGAGGAAAACAAAATTAAAAAATTAATTCGAGTCTATTCGAGTACGTTAACATAATGTTTAAAATTCTTATTCGAAAATGCAACCATGTATTCCATTTACGGTTAAAAATGTATCTTTTAAGCTAGAATTCGAAAATTCGACCATCTGGTTGGGATTTCATGTATTTTGTTGATTAATAGTCTTTTGGTTTAAAAATAAAATGAACCTTTTTGATTTACAAATCGTCTTTATGGTTGACATTTTAATTATTCGACTCAGTGCTAATTTCTTTCCTAGAGAATTCATTTTTTTCATTCAAAATTTATCATTTTAGTTAAAACTTCAAATATTTTGATGGAATTTCGTTTCTTTTGTTCAAAAATAATTCTCTTAAATGTTAAGATAAATTTTTTGGTTGCAAATTGATGTATTTAATTAACATTTTTATTTTCTAGTTGAAAATTCATTGTTTTTCTCACAAAGATGATATTTTTTGTTGAAATGTTTTAAAATTGAACAATTTTGTAAAAAAATGTATGTATTTCGTAAAACATTTGACTTTTTTGGTAGAACATTATTCTTCGTGGTAGAAAATTCATTCTTCCGGTTGAAAATTAAACAGTTTAGTTAAGAAATCATCTATCTTGGTTGAAGATTCAACAACTTGGTAAAAGATTAACAACCTTCTCAAAAATCTTTTTTCTTTGTGATATCCACTCCTTTTGTTAAAAATTTGATGATTCCATTTTTTATAGAAAATTTATCCTTCAGGGGTTAGAAATGGAAAAATTCAAATATTTGTTCGGAAGATCAACAATTTGGTATAATAATAAACTTCTTATTTGGAAAAGAATATTTTTGAGTAGGGAATTCAAGTCTTTTGTATATATTTGGACTTCTTGGCTTCAAAATTGAACAATATTTATGAAAATAATTTTAGTTTTCGAAAATTCGTTTTCTTTGGTAGAACCAAAATCTCTTTGGTTAAAAAATCACATTCATAAGTTATACATTAAGCTATTTTGTTGAAACTTCAAAGCATCAGTTAAAAATTCAAATATCTTGTTAAAATCATATTTTTGTCGAAACTTCCACTTCTTTGTCGAATATTTGCCCATTTACATTAAAAATTCATGTTTTTGGATTGAAAATTTAACAACTTGGTTGAAAGATAAACTACTTTTTTTTTAATCCGTTTTTCTTTATGATATTGAATCCCTTTTGTTAAAAATTTGATTATTCCATTTTTTTAGAGAAAATCTGTCCTTCAAGGGTTAGAAATTTAAAAATTCAAATATTTGTTCGGAAGATCAACTTTTTGGTAGAAAAATAAACTTCCTCTTCGAAAAAGAATATTTTTGAACAATATTTATGAAAATAATTTATTTTGTCGAAAATTCGTCTCCTTTGATCGAACATAAAACTCCTTCTTTCAAAATTCATCTTTTTAGGTTTGTGTAGAATGGGTTCGAATAAAACGAGCAGTCCTAACAAAACTTTTCAAATGTCCGCTGCCTTGAAAAATAATAAGCAGGAAATAATTGGGATAAAACTGTTACAGAAAGCAGATAGTGAAGAAAATGAAACAATAATAATATGTAATTCGAGTCCAATTTGAATTGAATGAGTAGGTCATACACAGTACAGTATAGTATAGTATAGTACAGTACAGTATATACTGTACATTTGTATTATAATAACGGTGTTGGGTGAACCGCGTTCAAGCCTAACCTGACCTAACCTGACGTAACGATGTATATTTATACAAGACAGCTGGAAGAAGGTAGGGGAGTGCCAGTCAGTCAGCTGATCGAAGCGCTTAAGGGGAACGTTGGAGGGGAGGACGACCGTTGCGCAAAGCGCTCTCGGAAGCCTTCCTTTCTTCTCTGCCTGGCAGAGATAAATGTTTACATTACGTCCAACCGTCACATTTCTTCCTTGTGTTATCATTGCATAACAATATAAGTAACTTGGGATTATTACTCTCTTGAACTTGTGTCAATTTTTCAAAATAACACTCTTATCTAACATTATTCTCCTTCATTCATCCATCCTTTATTTTTATTTTCTCCAATGGAGAACTTCCAATAGGGGAACTAAGGACATATTTATTTCCTGGGGGGGAAAAAATCTTTGGAAATTTTAGGCTTTGAAACTAGAGTTCAATTCTTATTCAAAAAATTCAACTGAGGATTGAATGAATTTCCGTTTTCCGAATTTTTATCCAATAATGAAATTATAATTTTATTAATAAATAAAAACTTTTCAGAATCCTAGGAAAAAGAAAAAATCTTTGAAAATCTATTGGGTTCAAGTTTTGGATTTCCTATGCATCTCTCTTATTTTCATTTGAATTTATTTATATTTGAATTCATTGCGACTTCTTTATATTAATTTGCATGTAAGTGCCTAAATTAATTCAAACTTATTTTTTCATACAAGACACTATTGAAATTTGTCTGACTTGAAGTTTTTTCAAACTTATAAATCTTGTAGGTTGCAGCTCCAGACATTTAGTCTGATGGATTTGTATACTTTGCAATAAAAAAATATTTTTTAATCTTTCAACTCAAATTCGAGAAAAATAATCGTGCATCTCCGTTTTATTTATTTCATGTATTCGAATTTACATAAATTCATTTGGATTCATTTGGATTCATTTAATTTAATTTATTTATTTTGTTTATAGCTAATAAAAATAGAAATTCAAATTTTGGTTGACTAGACGTCTAGAACTTCAAGCCAATTGAAAATCTGAGGTTTTGGAAAAAAGAGTTTCTTGTAAATTTAAGATGACCCGAAAAAATAGATTTTCAACCTCAATGGACAAATTGTCGACGAAAAAGTCGAATTTTCGACAGGAAATGTAATTTCAACAAGATGGTTAAAATTTTTCAACAAAAGTAGCTCAATGTATGACCTTGAAAGATGAATTTTCAACCAATCGAGATTAACGTTCTACAAAAAAACGAACTTTCAACAAGATAAATTATTTTTAAAAATATTGTTCAATTTTGAACAACGAAGAAGTTTCTTTTCCAACTAAAAATTTTATTTTCAATTTTACCCAAAAAGTGAATTTCCACCAAGAAGAATAATTTTCTACAAAAAAGACAAATTTTCAACAAAATAAACTATTTTTATGAACATTATTAAATTTTGAAGCCAAGAAGATCAATTATTGATTTTTCCACCAAATGGTTCATTTTTCAAACAAATAGTTCAACTTTCAACAAACTAGTTGAATTTTCACCCAGAAAGATGAAATTATAACCAAATAGTTCCAATTTAAACAAAAGAGTTAATTTTCACCAAGAAAAGAAAGGTTGTACCAAAAAGACAAATTTTCAACAAAATAAACTAGTTTTATGAATATTGTTCAATTTTGAAGCTACGAAGACCAATTGTCTACAAAAGAGTTAAACTACCAAGCTAAAAATAACTTTTTTCAACGAAAAAGGTAATTTTGTTACTAAATAGTTCATCTTTCAACCAAATAGTTCAATTTCTAATACTCTAACCCTTGAAGAATGAATTTTCACTAAAAAATGAAATAATTAAATTTCCAAACAAGAAAGATTAATTTCTAACTAAACAGTTTAATTTACAACCAGAATAATGGATTTTCTACTAAAAAGAATAATGCTCTACCAGAAAAGTCAAATGTTGAACAGAATACATTTATTTTCAACAAAACCGTTAGATTTTTAAACATTTCATTTTCAAACTAATGGTTTTCTTTTTCTATCAAGTACCTTGATTTTCAAACCTCAAATACAAGCAAATAATGGATTTTGATCAGAAACGTACGAATTCTTAAATAAACATGTACTTTATAGTTGATATTTTGATCCAAAAGTTTTTAATTTTAAATAAAAAATAGTTAAGTTCCACCACAAAAGACGGGATTCCAAAAAAGCTCGTTGAATCTACAACTTAAATAGAATAATTCGCGAATAAAGAGTTCATTTTTAGATGAGAGGATAAAATTTAACCAAGAGTATCAATTTTTAACGAAAAAAATATCAATTTTCGACAAAATGAATGATTTTTCATCATTAATACTTCCCAATATCATTTTTTAACTAGGAATAGAATAGTTTGATTATCAGTTTATAAAGTTGATCCTCCATAAAAGAAAAATACTAATTTTCAACCGAAAAGATGAATCCTCAACGAAACACGTAAAAGTCGATATTTTAACGCGAAAACATTTTCATTTAAAATATGGAACAGTCGAAAATTCAACCAAAGAATATAAATTTTAAACCAAATATTAGCATTTTCAACCCAAAAGGATGAATTTCCAACAAAAAGACTATCTTCTTACCAGAAACGATAATCTTCAACTAGAAAAGAAAAATTTTGAATAAAAAAAATCAATTCTCAGCCAAAAAAGGAAGGGGTATCGTTGCATTGAGGAAATTAATTTTTAAATAAAAGAAACGAAGTTCAAAATAAAAAAAGTTGTATTTCCAACTAATATGATGAATCTTCCTTGAAAAAAATTAATTTTCCACGAAAAAGATCAACATTAGGCCAAATAGTTAAATAACCAACTATTAAGATGTCCTTTTAATGAAGAAGGCTAATTATATTCCAAAAGACTATTAATCAACAAAATGCATAAAATTTCAACCAGGTGGTTGGCTTTTCAATTCAAAAAGATTAATTTTTAAGCAGATGCTTTAATTTTGAACTTGAAAAATAAATTTTGAAACAAAAATGGAATAGTTACATTTTCTATTAGAAACCTTAATTTTCAACAATAGAATTAAATGAATCTAGAACAAAATTGTTCAATTTTACACCAAAGAGATGAGTCTTGAACTTAAAAAAAAGAGATGTTTAACAGAGTAGTTCAACTTTCAACCAAATAGTTTATTTTTTGAACAAAAAAAGATGACTTTTCAACAAAAAAGTTGCATTTTTAACAAACTATTCAATTCTTGACCAAACAAAAAATATCTAAGAAGCAACTAACAAAAATTTACTTTTTATAAAAAATAGTTGAATTTTGTATTGAACTGACCCGTTGCAGTACCAACTTTGAAAAATTAGCAAACTTTGTTGTAATTTAGCAACAAGAAACTATTAAATAATATCTAATATCTGTTCAACATTATCAATTAAAGATGAACTGACAAGAATTTCATTTGAAAATTGTATAAATTTCAATCTAAACCAAAATATGTATCATTTTAAACGCTTAACTGAATCTGGAGATGGAACTCTTCAATTTTGAACAGCTGAACGTTTGAATATATAATAATTTTACTTCCAATTAAAAATTTTTCAATCTAATCAAGCCTAAAACTAGAGATTGTGTACACTTGGTCTAGAAATGTTTTATTGTTATTAATTAACGTTCGAATTCCATATGAAATTTGGTGGTTCTTAATTCTTGAATCTTCAAAGAACTCACAAAATTGAAAACTGCTCACTTTCAAATGCTATATATTCTAAAGTGGGAAAATTGAGCTTAAATGAATCATTTGAAGGAATTATCCAATTTTGAATTTGATCAAAAAAAGAAAAATATTTTCCAAAGACTTTTCCCGTTGAAAGATTTTTTTGAGGATTCGTTAACTGTAAAAATGTTGTTGGTCCTAATTAAAAACTTTCTTCCTCCATAATTTATATCTATAGGAATCGAATGTGAACCATTTCACCATCTGAAAGGACAGTTATGAGGATTTCAATTTATTTATTACAAAATCATCAGAACTCTTTTTACGTCAATTCAATGAAGCCTTCCGTTTCAGATTGACGTTGGAAGCCAAGAAAAGTTTCTAAAGTGAGAAACGCAAAGGAAATTGACTGTCGTTTCCACTAACACATGTCATCACCTTTCAAGAAAAATTGTATCTCAAAAAAGTAATTGCAATCAAGGTAACAAAAAAAACATTCTAAAATGCTGTATTTATATGTGAGAAATTTCCATATTTCCTGACAGTTCAAAGCAGAAATTGAGGTAAAATTGAAAATTTATATAATAAAATTGTATATATTAATATTTTGTTTCAGGAAAGACATTTATCATAATAAAATCTTGTTTTAATTCTTGAGTTATGCTGTGTTAAAATGTAAAATGTGTTTATTATATTCAAATATATTCCAAGATGAAAAGTGAGAATTAGGTACGGGCATAAAAAACAAAATAGCTCGATAAAATTGGCAGAGACCGTGTGTAAGATTAAATATAACAAATTTCAATGAAATCTCGTGAATATACATAAATGAGTATTTACGATTTCTGAGATTGATATCTTTGAGCTACTTATCGGCAGGAAAAAAGTCGAACTTGTAAACAAAAATGATAAAAATCAATTAAATTATAAAAATTTAAATGAGCTTTATTCAGAGGAGAATTATGCAAACAAATAATTAAAATAATCACTCGATTAAGGCCATGTTAAACATGGGTCACGTGACCCAAATTATCGATTTTTTTTTGCAACAACCGCACCGAAATAGATATCGAGTTGCTTTTTGGG
The DNA here is from genome assembly GCA_011762715.2 of Neuroterus valhalla. Taxonomy (NCBI): domain Eukaryota; kingdom Metazoa; phylum Arthropoda; class Insecta; order Hymenoptera; family Cynipidae; genus Neuroterus; species Neuroterus valhalla. The sequence continues at coordinate 11,637 of WSXT02085733.1, forward strand.
AAAAGCCTTAGAAAACAATAAACTACGTTTGTATACAACATTTGGTTCAAAATTTAAAAAAAAATCCGCAAAAAACTTTTTTTTTTTGAAAATTTCGAACAAAATGTTGTATACAAACGTAGTTTATTGTTTTCTAAGACTTTTCTCAAAATATCAACGCGATATCTATTTCGGTGTAGACGTGAGTTGTTGCAAAAAAAAGGTATCGGTAAGGTAGGAATCGGGTAAGTTTAACA
>WSXT02085744.1:0-11871 GCA_011762715.2 Neuroterus valhalla
AAAATCACATACAGACGGGAAAATTCTCGTAACCTCGCTTTCAGGGCAGTTGAATTTTACGCTTTTCTTGTAAAATATAACCATCAAATGTCTCCTACAATTCTGAAGTTTGCTTTTTGCATAAAACAATAACACTATGCTTTTGATTTTGCAATGTTTCGAATTGAATATTTTCAAGTTAAATATTCGATAATTCCACACTACAATTTTCTCACTTCTTCTTTATTCATAATGTGTCAGCTAAGGGTTTACATAACCTTTACTTCACATACAAAAACCTCCATTAATTTTCAATAATTTTCTTTCCTTCTCTTAGCCTATCTTACTTCCTAATATATACATATTATACACATATAAAATTCTTATCCTAACGCAACGCAACATTACGGGGCGGGTTGACTTGAAGACTACACGGAAAGAAATTTGGTACAATAGCGGCACTTAAAGGCAACTTCATTGCGCTAAACTGTAGTACTCCAATACGCCTTCTGTTTATGAAAATTGTTCACCCTGTCAGAGAACGCTAAGTTCACAGTGTGGGCAACTGTCGTCTTAGAAACGAATAAACTAACCTTATGTGACAAATGCGTTTCCAAAATTGGTATTGCTGATGCTGTCATGCCTTGGTTGCGCTGGCCTACTACTACGAATGCGGCAGCTGTCAAAAATTTCTTTCTGTGTACGAGTAAGCAATCGAGTGAACAATGAATGAGCAAGCGAGTGAACGACGAGTGATCGAGTGTTTGAGCGTTTTCAGCGTTTTTAGTGTACGAGCGAGAAAACAAGAGCGCAGCTTCATCTGATTCTGCCTAATTCTACTTATTCTCACTGTACAATTTCATCTAACTTATTTTTCTGTGTGACTTCCATTTCCTTTTCCTTTCACTTCTCTTCCCCTCAACCATTTCCTTTGAACAATCATTTTTTCACTGTATCTCACTCGCTCCTCTAGCTTCCTCCAATTCCCTCATTCACTCCTCCCTATGCCCTTCCTCTCCCAGGATCCTTACCACGTTCTCTTGCCAACTTCCTTTATCTTCCATTCCTCTCATACATCCTTACCATACATGTTCCCATGTTTATTCTTCCCATTTACATATTCTGCACCCTCTGTTCTCTATTTCCTCCTTATACATCGCTTCCCTGACCTCGTACCCAATCTAAATCTTGCTATTCTTGTCCATCTCTTTTCTCTCAACCCCTGTTCCAAATACTGTGGTAGTCCTTCCTTTTTTATTATCTTATACCATTAATTGTATTTTGATTCCACTATCCTTCCCCATCTTTCTAATAATTGCCTTTCCTTATCTTTTTCTTCTAATTCTCCAAAGTTTACTCCAATTTCCTCTCCTACATGCCTATCTGTAACAAACTCCCTTCTTTTTTCTTCCCATTTCGTTAACTCAATCGCCCTCCCTCTTCTTCCTTCTAACTCACTAAGACATTCTCTCGCTAACTCCTCTCCCTTTCTCTCCCTCAGCTTCTCTTCAGATTTTCATGCCCTCCTCCCTGCTCTGATACTTCATTTATCTCTTTGCGTCTCCTCTCTCACGATATATCCAGATGTCCTCTAATCCACTCCTTCAGTCCATCTCAAATATCGTTCCTGTAACATTTCCATCTCTTCCCTTTCCTTCCATTCCCATATTTCTGCTCCATATCCCAAAACTGGCCATACCAGGGTATCAAACAACGACATTCTCTTTTTCCAATCTTTCTTGAATCTTCTTTTTCCTATTCCCAATACCTGTTTCATTATCCCCGCTGCTTTTTTTATTCTTGTTTTAATATGTGCCCTATTATCTCCTTTTGCTTGCAAGGTGTATTCCAAATATCTAAACTCTTTTACTTCTTCGATCTTCACACCCTTTCATCTTCCATTTCATAATTTGTTTCTGCCCCCTCCTTTTGTAAACCTCATTATCTTCGTCTTTCCTACATTAAATGCCAGTTTCGTCTCATCTAAGTATCTCTCCAACCTTGTAATTAGCCACGCAATTTCCTCTTCATCCTCCGCCATTATTACTGCATCATCTGCGTAAGCCAGTGTATATATCTTTACTTTCCTTACCTTGACTCCTCCCCACCTATTCTGCTCATTGCTTCTTCCAAGTCTGAGGTCAAGATATTAAATAATAGTGGGCTCAGAGGACACCCTTGCCTTACTCCTCTCATCAACCAGATACTTGCCTACCATCCTACTTGATCGACTACTTGCACCCTGCTTTTTGTCTTACGGAATATTTCTGACACTCTCTTTATTAGACCTTATCTTATGCTTTTTTTACCATAACCTTTTCTATCTCTCCCCTGTCCAAAGAATCAAACGCCGCTTTCAGGTCTACGAACATAGCTGCCATTCCTCCCTTCCCCTTTTTTATCCTCCTATTTACTATATAATTTACAACGTATATGTTGTCCATCACCCCCATTCCTCTTCAAACCTCCTGTTTTCCTACCCTTTTTTTTAATCACACATCTCCGTATATTTTTTCTTTTTCCTTATACATTCCTCTCCACTACTTTTTTCTTTCCTTCATCTTCTTAGTTCCTTTCTCACATCCTTCTTTTTCTCTTTACATTCCTTATCCCATCCATTACCGTTCTCTCCTCCACTAACTTCTTTCTTACTTGTTGGATTGAATTAGATTTATCACTCCATGTATACCCTTTTCGGGTTTTGCATAACTCTATTCCCCCCTCTCACAGGAGATCGTCAGACATTGAACCCTTCAACTCAAATCCCTTCCCGAAAATCCCCACTAACCCCAACTCTCATATGAAGCCTCCAAGGAATGCCTGGCGTACTCAATCCTGTGGAATTTTTTAATCTGTGAAACCCCTACCGCCTGAAGCTGGATTTTTTATTTAAAACGCTCGCATTCGCCTGAACATTTGGTTAGAGGAGAGGAAAACTGCGGAAAACCAAAACTCCTGAGCACTGTCGATTATCGACAGACGAGTCTAGATGTAGACATTCGATAGCATCGATTTCCTACACCGATCCTCGGTGTCAAATCTCCCGCTCGACAGTAATTAAACATGGTGAAAACACGACTGAGCGAGAATCCCGAACAGTCACCCACCCGAGCGCTAACCACGCCCGTTCATGCTTGACATTCGAGATCCCGACCAAGTCGGAAGTTACCACGCAGCTACTGCAGTCGGTTCTTTTACTTGTTTCCTCTAATGCTCTTTTTATTTCTCCTAGCATTATTTCCATCTCTTCATTAACATTTCCTTCTCCCATTTCCACATCCTTTAGCTTCTTTTTTATTTGTTCTTTCCGTTCTATTGACCAATCCCCTCTTCCTGTTTTTCTTACCTTTACTTCCTTCTTGCCCATATCTTTTATACTTTCATCACCCTGTAACTTCAGTATTAGTGGAAAGTGATCCGGATCTATATAGTCGCCTACCTCTAGCTTCTTGACCTTCTCTTTTACCTCGTCGTCTACTATCACATAGTCAATGACCGTTCCCTTTTCACCTCCTAAATGTGTATATTCACCTTCCTCATCTCCCTCTATATTTCCATTTATGATAAACCATCCCATTTCCTTTAAGCATTTTACCAATTTCTTTCCTTCCCCATTGAGTACCTTGTCTTTGGTATTTTTTCTTCGCTCTTCTCCACATTCCCTTCCTCCTTTATCTCCTGTTTTCGCATCAAAATATCCTACTATTACAAGCCTAATCCCCTCTCCATTTTCTTATATCAGCTCTTTTATCTCCATAGATTTCCCCTGCATATCTCCGTTCACATACACTCCCACTATCTTCCATCTCTCTCCTCCCATCTTTATCTCTTCTACTGACAATTCTTCCATTTCCTCCTTCATTACCTTCCTATCCTTCTCTGCTAGATATTCCTTCCTTATTCCCATCAAAATTCTTCCCATTGCTCTGCCTTTCCTATTCATCCTTCTTGCATTTTGAATCTGCCAACTGTAACCTTTCGGTAGCGTTCCCCTTACTCTTTCCCATCCTTTTTCATCTAGCCGCGTTTCTATCATCACTACCACCTCCCACTGTTCTAAATTTCTCATAAATTCTGTATCTTTTCTCTCCAATCCGGCTATATTGCAGTAACATACTTTCCATTCATCCCTTCCGTCCTTTCCTTTTTCTCTTTGCTTCGCACTATTTCTTATTCCTCTCATTTCTAACCCCTTCTCTTCCAGTCCCCCGACACCGCACTTTTTACCAACTTTTCTGACTTCTCATCCCAATCCCATCATATATTTTGTATTTTTATTTTCCCATACTCGAACCACGTTTCTTTTCTATTCCTCTTCTCGTCTTCCGCTATTTTTCTTAACTTATATTGCATGCTCCTTCGTTCCGGTGTCCAATCATCTTCTATTCTCTGTTCACTTCCATATAATTGCCTTTTCTTCAACATAACCTCCCCCTTATCTTCCCTATTTCTCAATTTTACCAGCGCCATTTTGTCCCTTATTCCATCATCCCTCCCTATACTCTCTACTTCTTCTACCCGTAACTTCGCATCTATTCTATCTAGCACTTCTTGTACACCTTCCTTCAAACTTTTCCCTTTCCCATATTATACCTGTTATAACTATACCAGTCTTCGGAATTATCTATCCTAGCAACTATAGGTCTTGAGTTTAAACAAGCCTCGATCCTGAATAAAACTGTAGTGAGCTCTTCGAAGGTAAGAGTGTAATTTTTTATTTCTTGGCGTAAGTGACGCTTAGCACTCTTGACTCCTGCCTCCCAAAGACCACCAAAGTGAGGAGCACCAGGAGGAATGAAGTGCCAGTTTACACTGAGCTTTGCTAGCTCATAACTTATTCCTAGTCATTTGAGAGAACCTATGAATGACGTTTTAGCCCGTTATCAGCTCCGAAAAAGTTAGTTCCATTATCACTGTAGATATCTGAAGGGAGACCACTTGTAGACACGATTCGTCGCAGTGCCAAAAGGAACATAGGAAAGGTAACATCTGAGACTAATTCAAGGTGAATAGCTCGCGTTGACCAGCATATAAATAGAGCTATGTACGCCTTTTGAGCCTTGTATCCTCTCCCTATTCCCATTCGAACGAATATAGGTCCAGCATAATCTAAGCCTGTATGAAGAAACAGCCTTGATTTTGAAACCCTCGCAGCTGGTAATTGACCAATAATTTGAGATGCAAAGTGAGCCTTTTGACGAACGCAGCTTACACAACGAATTATTGATCGTCAAACCAGATTTCTCGCAATTTAAATCCCAAAATTTTGTTTCATCACAAAGAGTGTCAACTGAGGACTTCCATGTAATGTTCGGAGGTGGGCTTGCTCAGCAATGAGCTCAGTGAGTCGATCCTTCGGTAGGATTATTGGATGTTTAGCATCCTATTGAATTGGGGCGTTATCTAGTCTACCTACCACTCGTATCAATTCCTTTTCATCTAAAAAGGGACTTAAATTCTTTTGAGGACTAGAAGGACTAACCTGGCCTTTAATTTTCAGCATTTCGAGTTCATGATCAAAGTATTGTCTTCGCAAGTACTTCAGCCACAAGAGCCTAGCTCTTTGCAATAAAGCAGCATTTAGATTAATAACCTTGTTTGGGTCTTTTCTCAAGTGATCCATGAAGCAGAGCAAGTAGGCAGTAAATTTCAAAAGTTTAGGCCACGTAGATCCTGCATTCAAGATGCGAGTAAGGAGACAGTCGTCAGGTTTAACGGTGACTTTGTGAATTATCGTTCGAGTCTCAAGGTTGGAATTCGCAAGAGGAGGAGCGGCGTGCAGTGGCCAAGAAACTGATGCTTCCTTCAGCCAGGAGGGCCCTCGACACCAATTATCATTCTCAATCAATTGAGAGGAAGTACATCCCCTAGTGTCCAAGTCAACCGGGTTATATTTCGTTAAGACATATCGCCAATGAGTGTCTGGCAATAACGTGTAAGTTTCGGCGAATCTATTCGCGACAAATGTGGGACATGCAGAAGGATGCTTGCTTAACCAAGCAATGACGATAGAGGCATCCGCCCAACAAAGTACTGGAACCGAAGACAATTTCATGACCTCTTTAATTTTGAAGAATAATTTTGAGGCAAGAACGGCTCCGCATAATTGCAAACGTGGTATGCACACTGTCACAACCGTAGGAACCCTAGTTTTAAAAACAATGAGAAAAACTGTCGCAGTTTGATTTTCATTGAGAACTCGCAAGTATACTACAGCAGCGTAAGCTCCCTTTGACGCTTCAGAGAATGCATGCAACTCACAGTTCGAATCGCTAATTATGGATCCTATCCATCTTGGAATTTTCAAATCCTATAAGTTCATAAGTTCCATAGAGTACTTATTCCATCGATCTTTTAATTTTGTTGGTAAATCATTATCTTAACCTTGTTTTAATAACCACAGTTCTCGCACGAGCATTTTAGTGATGATTATAACTGGGGATACCCAACCGAAAGGATCATATAAACGCGCTATTAATGATAGGACAACTTTTTTCATAGGGTTCCGAAGAAACTCTATCCACAGTTGAAATCTGAAAGAATCAATGCTGGGTGGTTAGAAGACCATTTGCTTAGTGGAAAACCGCCACCTTTCAATAACTTTGTGGGATCTGACTGGAGTTGGAGAGATGTATTAATATCATTTTTTCCAAATAAGCCATCATCGACATAAAAATCACGAAGCAATATTTCTTTAGCTTCTGGGTATTTAGAACCATCATCCTCTGCTGGCTGTTTAAGTACCCGATTCGTCACATAGGGAACCGATGCAGTACCATATGTTACTGTTAAAAGTTGAGATTGCCGTAGAGGCTCTGTAGGATCCTATCTAAAAATTATTCTTTGAAAGTCAACATCGCGCGGGTCTATTAAAATTTGCCGAAACATTTCAACTATATCGGTGATTACTACGTATGGGTATAATCTCCAGCGCAAGATAATACCAGTTAGATCGGCTTGCAGTCCAGGCCCTACTAAGAGTTGCTCATTTAAAGAGCTACCAGTTGAAGTGCGACTTGACGCATTAAAAACTACTCTTACGCGAGTTCTTGAACTAATTTCCCGAATGACTGGTTGATGAGGTAAACAAACAGCAGATGAAGCTCCCGATTTATTTTTAAAATCGCCAGGGATTTCTCTCATGTGATTTAAATTCAAATATTCTTTGAGGAACTCCGAATAACTGATTTTTGAGGATCATTTGGTTTGAAAGGAAGTCGTAAATATTTAGACCTTCCTTCTCTCTGAAATGGGTTTCGCGGTAATGATCTTCGCATAATTGCTCCTCTATGGTAAGAAGAGACCTTTTCGGAATTTCTTCTAATTCCCATAATACTCTGAGATCTGTTTGAAGTTCAGGAAAATGAATGCAATGTTGCACAATATAGGTGCTGTGAGAGGAAACCGATTGCCCAGCTTGATCTGAAAGAATCCAACCAAAAATAGTGGACTGTGCTACGGGAGCGTTTAAAGGACCTTTCCGAATGTCAGGGAGAAAAAAAGAACCATAATAGTCGGCTCCAATATTAGTTCATATTTCTTGATTACTGAAAGGTTCAGGATGAGCCCAAGACAGTCCCTCTAAATGTTTCCAATCTATGGAGTATCTATTTTAAGGAATAAGATAATTGCTTACGCGAGTTTTAACTAACGCGGTTATAGGGATGATCACATTACTGTCTTCAACTGGAGTAATAAATAAATCCACTTGTGATTTTTCTGTTCCTAATGAAATGCCGAAAGGACTATCTAATTTAATCATAGCAGGCTGCTTGTTCAATTTTAACATTTTTACTATCCATCTACTCACTAGAGAAGATTGAGACCCTTGATCTAAAAGCGCTCGAGTTCGTAGGTTACGACCATTAAGAGCTCGTACATCTATTCGAGCTGTGGCTGAAATGACAGTTTTAATAGCAGGTAAAATTGGAACAGTTGTATGTGAGACTGTAGTGTTCTTAAAAACAAAGCTTGTAGAAGTTTCATTTGAAGGACATAGTTTCTGATTTGTTATTTCATGCAATGCATTGAGTTATAAGCACGAGCAATTTCCCTTCGTCTCTCAACACTCTGCGATTTAAATTGACTGCATTGATACAAGTTATGATTTGCTTTCCAAAGAGCAGAGATAACAGACTAAGAAAAGCTATTGTTTATCTGACTAGAAGATTGGCGTGATTTATTGTTAGAATTATTCGCTTTATTTATTTGGAAATCTCGAGTCATTTGGAAGGATTTTAATGTTCTTATTAGCATAGAAAAAAAGGGTCCAAATCAGAATACTTAGGATAATCGCTTGTATCTCTTAAATGTCTCTCACATTCACATAGCGATATTTTATTCAGTTTGTTTACTGCTATGTAAACAATAAGATCATCCCAGTGTTCGACTAGTCTTTCCAAATTTTTCAATGCTTGTAAAGCTTCATTTGATGTATCACGTAGGACCTTTAAATCCTTCAAGGACTCGTTATTGATGACAGGAAGAGACATAAAGGAGTGCAGATATGAGATAACAATAGCACGCTTATTTTGGTATCTCTTTTTTAACATCGACCAAGCACTATCATAGTTTGAATCAGTAATTGCAAAGTGACAAATCAACTGAGAAGCTTCACCGAGCAAATTGTCTTTCAAATGGTGCAAATTTTCTGTTTTTGATAAGTCAGTGTGTTTATCTACAATAGCTTTGAATAAATCCCTGAAATTATGCCATTCAATATAATTTTCTGAAAATTTAGGCAATTCGATAGTACGAAGCTTTGGTGATCGCTTTATTAGTTGTGATATATTTGAACTATTACCTCTTAACAGAGTAGAATCTAGAACTGAGCTCGAAGCTCTCAAACCTGGCAGAATATCATTTAATGTATCAAAAGCTAGTAGGAAAGCTTCTTCAGCTTCAAAAAATTCATTATGCGCAAAATAGTTTACCTTTTTCTTTCCGACCTTTTCTGAATCAGTTAATTTTGCTACCTGTGAATTGTTTTCTTGTAGCTGCTTCCATGTATCCAATAACATTGAATAGCGCCCTTCCGCATCAGCAAGTGTGATGTTCTTAGGAGAAATTTTCAGGAAACTTTGAAGGATCCTTGTCAAGCTCTCAATTGAAGATCTTACTCCAGCAATTTTCTTCTCCATGTTGAATAAGGTTTCAGTAAGGTCTATTAAAAGGCTTTGCTTATTTTAACAGCAAAGCACAGCATATTAGAGCGCGAGAGGTGAAACCAGGCAGCTGTGAATCGAGTGAGTAGATATGACAGCAGAGGTAAGACCACGTGATTGAGTAGAGATGTTAGCATGTAAGTCCAAGTGAGAGCGGTGCATCATCGAGAGAGAACGCACATCAGGCTCATTATGTTATCATATGGAGACTAATAAGTGTGCGTAAGAACTGTAAGCAATGTACTTGTTTCACGTCTGAGTGGTTAGATTATGCGTGCGCAACTGGTGACGTCACTACACACACACAAATGTACAAACTGTTCGGATTTTATATAAATATATTCTCCTGCATGAACTGTTGTTCTTCAAATGCTAAATTATCACTGCTCACATAATAGAGTGTTGATTGAATATGTTCTCAGATGCTAACAATCACTTTCACTGTTCATAGACACTTATTACTCATTTTCAAATGCAACATGCATTTGGCGTAGGTTTCCAAGGGAACGCTTCAATTTTTCCATTTTCACTCTCATATCTGGAACAAACGCACATAATCCGGATCGGAGGACCAAAATGTTTGTTGCAAATATGTAAATCATCCAATAGTGCAGGTAGAAATAATAAGAGTTCACTTGGCATTAGGTTTCAGTTTACTTGAACACTAGGAAAACCTGGTATCTATATCTATAATAAGGGAGAGGTTGTAAGAGCGAACTCATTTGTTTCAGGCGCCAAACACTGTGCGTCAACATGCTTTCCTTGACTACGCTTGAATCACCTTAGATTTACGTTTTAATGGAATCTGGAACAATATAGTACTTTAACATCAGATCCTAACATCTGGGGGCTCGTCCGGGATTCAAGGTAAATTTTCGGTCCTAAAAACTTCAAAATAAAACAGTGAAAAATCGCGCAGTTCTTCAAAAGTCTACAGAAGTTCAAGACGGCGTTGTGTCGGTTGGATTCAAATCTCAGCATTCCGGCTTCTTTGTTTAATAAAAATTCCTAACATTGTTCAAATTTGTACTTTACGTGCTCCTTAACAGCAGAGCGAAAATACTTTTCGGTATATTTTTCCTCAATTTCTTATCGAGAAAGAGCCAGTCTAATGTGTGGAATTTCAAATTTCGTGCAAGTGTGAGTGTAGGTTTTCACGCTTTCGAGTCACACCTACACACTTTCGAACTCTCATGAGCAAGGAAGTGTGTTCACACAACGAGTAAACTTACGCAAGAGCTTATCAGAATATTACTCAGTTTATGATATTATGCTGAGTATCTCTATCTCTACACTTATTTTGTCTTTCTCTTTTTTGGAACATCGATCGACCAAAAGTCATTTGGTCTCACACGAAGGAAACCTGTCTATTAAACAGCTGAGGGAATTCATGTTAACAGCTTATATCTACTATCGAATGATCCTTAGTTGAAAGGAAGTTTACCATAACTACCTTTTCCTAATTTTCCACAGGAGAGAGTCAACATTTTGTGGATTAGCACAATCGATGCTGCAACCAGCTGTCAACCATCCATGGAAATTCAATGACAGCGTGAGGTTGAAATGATAAGCTTTTTTGTTCAAAGCATTTTTGTAAGTAAGTCTTTTTTCTTCTAATTTCTCTCCATTTCGAACGAATGTTAATCGGTTTTCTTACTCATCGTTAAAGCCATTTTCTGAAGGCTATAAATCGAAAATTATTTGTGTCTCAGTCAGGATATTCTATTGCATACTCGTGCATAGAACTTGATTTAAATTGCTAGGCGAGATATCACACCAGCTCGTGGCCGTCTAGAATCATTGAAAGAAAAATGGTCAGAATGTCCTGAATTTGATCTTAAAATTCATAATCTCGCCTGTTCTGAAGAGGGATTGTCTATGGATGATTTTGTGAAGAATAAATTCCTGCAAATCGAAGATGCTTTCCTTGACGCTTATAATTTTGTAAACAGTGAAATTGACAATTATGCTCCACATCAATCAGAAAATGATTCTGCTACCACTAGAGATCATAGCTTTCAACATAACGTTAATGTTCCCAAACTACCAAAAATTAGCATTCCATCATTTTCGGGAAATTACACATATTGGGAAAACTTTAGAGATTTATTTGAAGCACTTATAGTCCATAATGATTCGCTGTCTAGCATTGTACGATTACAATATTTGAAAACGTCATTGACAGGGGAGGCTTAGAATTTAATTAAGCATGTTAAAATTACAGAAGGTGGTTTTCAAACGACTTGGAAATCCAATAAAAAACGCTATTATAATGAAAGAGCTTTGATTGTAGTTCATTTAAGTGAAATCGCCAATATACCAAATGTTAATAATGGGTCTGTGAATGATTTGAAATTACTTCGCGATATCACTAACGATGCACTCGCCGCCTTAAAAAATTTGAATTGTCCCACAGATCAATGGGATGATATCATAGTTTTCTGGACGACCCGATGTCTTGATGTAGCCTCATTAAAAGAGGGGAAGACGCAGCTGGGTTTGAGTAGAGATTACCCATCCTATGAAACTTTGAATGAATTTTCAGTCACAAGAATTAGAACTTTGGAAGTGATTCAACTTGCAAACAACGGTACGATTGATAGAAAAAATTTCCAGCATGCCGCAATCAGTAAAAAGTCATGCTGCCTCTTGTTTGTGATTCAAAAACACGCCTGTTTCAATTGTTTGACTCCTGGACATAGACCCTATGATTGTGTTAGCAGATTCT
>WSXT02085755.1:0-11871 GCA_011762715.2 Neuroterus valhalla
TCTTTTGTTAATAATTAGCAGTTAAATATTCTGATAGAATTTTTCGTTAGTTTGTTACGAAGTTAAGGCTTTATAAACCACACAAAATCATTACGTACCATATCATTTGGGACGAATCACATCAAGTGGGCATCCCCAATTTCCAGTTTACAAGTTAGGTTATTTCTGCTATCCGGTCAGTTATTGTGTGAATTTTTCTTTTATTTTATATTTTTCCGAATAATAATTTTTTTTCTTTGTAATTATTTTCTTGACTCTTATTTCTAGAACTTATAAGTTAGCAGCTGCAAACTCAGAATCATTTTTTCTTGTTCTAAATCAACGCATTTCTTATTTAGTCACATAGTTGTAACAAATTGTATTTTGAATACAAAATATAAGGCTTTGGACATATTTTTTTCGGTGAAATCAGACATATTTATTCAAACAAATATAGACAAATGTGTTCTTAGTATTGGTTGAGTTTGTTTTGGAGTAGCCTGTTTGACCAAATAAATTATTCAAAAAATGTATGAATTTACAAGTTAGGTTATTTTTGCTGTCTGTTCAGTTTTGTGTGCATGTTTCTTTTATTTTATATTTTTCCAAATATTAATTCTTTTTCTTTGTAATTATTTTCTCGACTCTTATATCTAGAACTGGAAATTGGGGTGACACCTGATTTGATTCGTCTCTTTCAGAATACATCGTATAGGTATTAAACAGTATGTATATCTAATTTTTTTCAAGTTTATTGAAATGGAGTGGCAAAATTAAGTAGTGATTGACTTCTTGGACTACTACCAAGAAGAACCAGTGATATGGGACGCATCTCTTCAATTGGGATATAAATACTCAATTACAGAGTTGAAAAAGAAAAAAGACTCTCTAATGGCTTCGTATCGAAATTGTCATTCGAAGGTGACAAGCAGCATAAGAAGCGGCGCTGGTGCGGACGAAATTTACAAACCATCCTGGTTTGCATATGGGAAAATGGTTGCTTTCCTTCAGAGACAAAGATCAGCCGAAGACAACTATAAATTCAGAGGTAAGAAATTCTCAAAGTTTGTCAATTAAAATAAAAAATTTATTTTGCTCCTTTTGATACATTGAGTCCAGTAGATGTCATTATTATTGCGTAAAATATAATATATCCATAGAAAAATAGGACATTTAGTTGTAGTTACCTTGCCACCCTACTTTTCCTGCGGTTACAAAATATTCAGCAAATTCATCCCTTACATCTTCTGCTAACATGCTAGGATTCCTAACGGTCTTTTGAAGTGGTACTAGGGATGACATGTTGTCTTGATCTTGGCGCCATGAACCTTGTACTATGTTTCCATCTTTTTCACAGTCAAATGTACCTGGTGGAGAATACTTTGAACGTGAAGATTTGCTTTTTCTTAAAAAATTGTGCAGAAGGACACATGTCATCCCAAACAATGCAGATTTTTCCGGTTCAAGCAACATTGGCTTGCGCAGTACTCGAAATACAGAGGACATTATTCCGAACGCGTTTTCTACAACCCTACGAGCTCGTGATAGTCGATAGTTGAATATCCGCGATCTGCTACCTTTTTCTTGTTGGCCTGAGTAAGGTTTTAAAAATCTGGTATCCAAGCCAAACGCATCATCGACAACGAATACGTAAGGCACTGGCTTCATTCGGTCTGTCAGCGGTTCATTTTTCGGAAAGTGAAGCTCGTCTTTTTCAATTTTTCTAAACAATTCAGTATTCCGGTAAACCTCACGATCGCTAATTCTACCTTGGCAACCACAATCTGCAAACATGAAGCAGTAGTCAGCATCTACTCGGGCCATGAGTACGATGCTGAAGTTTTGCTTGTAGTTGTAATATTCTGATCCGCTGTTCATTGGTGCCTGTATAAGAATATGCTTCCCATCCATGGAGCCGATACAGTGTGGGAAGTTCCACAACTTCTCATACAGCTGTGCAACTTCTATCCACTGTACATATTTTTCCAGTTTAAAATAAATATTTTTATCCTCTTAATTGTTTGATTTATTTATTCTCACCTTCTCATCGTTTTAAGGTCTCGTCACCTCAACTAAAAAAATCTCTTTGGTACGGCTCTTCGGAAAACGAAAATTTCGGGTAAGCAGCACGACCGCAAATTACAAAAACTCAACATTTTTTGGTCCTTCAAAACCCGGATCGTGAGTTTTTAACGAATAACTAATTCACATCCAGCAACCGGTGACTATCGAAATTGAACGAAATCTCTAAACGTACAAGTGAAATCAAAAAACTATCAATCTTATAGTGCAGTGGTCGCTTGAATGAACGTGGACATTTAAGTGATTTGAATAAACTATATGTAGAACACAGTGATTTTAAACAAAAGCATGGCTAAAGTGAACGTAGACACTTTAGTCAAATAAATAAACTGAAGGCGAAGTGAAGTGAAACGAAAGCATCGCCAAAGTGAACGTAAACACTTTAGTGAACTGAATAAACTAAAAACAAAGTGAAGTGAAACGAAAGCATCACTGGAAGTGAACGTAGACACTTCAGTGAATATAAATAAACTATGAACACAGTGATTTAAAACGGAAGCATCGCCAAAGTGAATGTGAATATGAATAAACTATAAAACACAGTGAAACTCAAAACAACGTGAAATCAGTGCATAAAGTGAACGTGTTAACTTTAGTGCATTTGAGAGAAAAACTTCAAATCTCAGAGGATAAAAATCACTCAAAATCATGGTGCAAGTGAACGAAAACACTTGAAAAATCTGATGCAGAATCATCTAGGGAGCTGAAATGAACGTGGAATCATCAACCCCAGAACGAAGGAGCTGACTCCAATCATAAGAAGCTGCGTTTCATCTCTAAAATTGCCCTTTAGATCGTTCTCCAAGAACTTCAAACTGGTGAGTCTTGCATGCCTGTTTTAAGAGTTATATATCTTATTGAAACGTGATCAGTCCTTTTCCCATTTCTTCCATTTTCTTCTTCAATTGATCTCAGTTGTGTTTTAAAATATCAGACGATAAGCGGATCAAGCAGCTACACAGGCTTCGGGGTGCATTAAAAGCGAAATTAACGGTCCTGGACAAATTTATTTAAAAACCTATAGCAGACATAGATCTTATTGAGTTAAGGTTTGACTACTTAGGCAGAAAGAATTCTCAAAGAAAAGGAACCGGTAACTCCAAATCTCACCCATCATCATCTAGAGAATTTGATAGAATCGGTAGCAATTCAAGCCTTCAAGGAAATGCAGTAAATTCACGAATGCAATTTCACGAATATTCAATAAATCTCAAGTTACCCGCGTTAAATTTACCCAGCTTTAGCGGTACTTATGAAAAGTGGCCAGGTTTTAGTGACACTTTCAAATCATCTGTCGATAACGATAATAGGTACACTAATTCTCAAAAATTAGTATATCTTCGATCGTGTCTAACGGGAAAAGCTGCGGATAAAATTGAATCGCTCGGAACTACTGATGCTAACTATCAAGTCGCGTGGGATATTTTAGAGAAGTATTTTAACGACCCTGCGGCCGTTATTATTAATCACGTGAAAGCTTTTTTTGATTTGTCACATTGTCAAACCACTTCCGCAAACTCATTAGGTGATCTCCTTAATTTGGTGAAAAAAACACCATCGAGCCTCAGAAGCTTTGAAGAAACCATTTTTGGAAGCGTTTCCCATTTTTGCGATTACTTCAAAACTTGATCCACAAACGCGCCTGAAATGGAAAGAGCATATTCAAGGCAATGATTCCCCAACAATGGAATTATTGCTTGAATTTTTACACTGTCGCGAAAAATTATTAGAGAATAATAAATCTCACACGCGAAATGAAAGAGGTGAGAAAAACGCATCACATCGAAACGATAGACATTTTCGTGAAAACAATCATAGTTTCAATCAACCACATACTAATCGTGCAATGTCGTATGCAACCCAATATCAAGCGGTTTGCAATGTCTGTAAAGGTTCACATTTCACGCAAAACTGTGAAAAATTTCCAAATTCAAACTTGAAAGAACGTACGGATATCGTAAAAAATCTCAAACTTTGTTTCAATTGCTTTAGAACTAACCATGTCGTGGAGAATTGTAAAGCAAAAGCGTGTAAAACATGTAATAAGAAACACCACACACTTTTACATCGAGAAAGTACTACGCAATCAACTCTTAACGTAAACTTAGCATGTTTACACAATTCCGTTTCTTCTCAAGTATTGTTATCAACAGCGATGATTCATATCTTAGATCACAAGGGTAACCCTCACGCATGCAGGGCCCTTCTCGTTAACGGTTCGCAAGTTCATTTTTTAACCGAGAAAATGGTTGCGAAGTTAGGCCTTAGTTTGAATGAAATCGAAATTCCACTCGGTGGTGTAAATCAAATGAGTTCAAGCATTAGCAAAATAACACGAACCACCCTTCAATCCCTTTTTAATTCCTTTTCTAGAGATCTAACATTCCTTATAACTCCGGCAATCAATTCTTTCGCGCCTAGCGAGCCGATTAATAAAGTGCAACTCAAAATTCCATCCAATCTTCATCTGGCCGATCCAGAGTTTCATAAACCTGGAGAAATCGACGTTTTGATCGGTGCGGAAATTTTTCTGCAATCGCTCTGCAATGGTCAGATAAAATTAGCTAACGATGACGCGATTTTACAAAAAACAAAAATGGGATGGATTTTGGGCGGAAAAACGTCAGAATTTCCATTTCCAAACTCAGCTAGGTGCAATTTATCCCTGAATCTCATGAAAAGGAATATAGAAAAGTTCTGAGAATTAGAGCACTGTCCTCAAGCAAGTCGGTTATCAAAGGCAGAAATCGCATGCGAGGATCATTATCAAAAACACACCGTTCGTGATCCGATTTCCGGGAAATATTGCGTGAAACTCCCATTCAAGGAAAACGAACCCGTTCTCGGTGAATCTTGCGCAACTGCTTTAAAGCGCTTATACGCAACCGAGAGATCCTTTGTTAAAAAACCGCAGCTGAAGGAACCTTATATCGAAATTCTGCATTCATACTTAGAAAGTGGTCATATGTCTGAAATAAGCTCTGATTCGACTCACGGTGGGTACTTTTTACCACATCACGCGGTGATCAAAGAGTCTAGTCTCACAACGAAAGTGGGAAAAGTTTTTGACGCATCGTCAAAAGCTTCAAACGGGAAATCACTAAATGACTCACTTATGGTGGGTCCAAATATACAAGCAAAACTTTTTTCACGACTAATTCGTTTTGGATCACATGCTTACGCGTTAACTGCCGATATCGAGAAGATGTTCCGATAAATCGATGTTCATTCGGACGATCGGAAATATCTCAAAGTCTTGTGGCGAGAAAATACTGAGCGACCTGTAAAAATCTTCACACTGAATACAGTCACTTTTGGGACTGGGCCTGCGTCATTTTTAGCTACAAGAACTCTTGTACAGCTGGCAAACGATGAAGTCAACTCTTATCCACACGCATCTATTGCTCTTAAGGAAGATTTTTACATGAACGATCTAGTATCGGGTGCGGGAACTCGCGGACAAGCGAAACTATTAATCAACAATTTAATTGAAATTACTCAAAAAGCAGGCATGAATCTTAGGCAATGGGCTTCTAATGAACCGTCTCTTATCGAATCTCTATCAAAAACATGTAACGATGCATTTCTATGCTTGAATTTAGGAGAAAAAACTAAAACTCTGGGAATTTATTGGGACCCGAAGCCAGATTTGCTGCTTTATACGGTAAATCTGTCAAATATAGTCAATATCGTGACTAAAAGATCGATACTCCCTCAAATAGCTCAACTTTTCGACCCTCTTGGATTATTAGGTCCGGTTATCGTGAAAGCAAAAATCACAATGCAATCACTCTAGAAATTGAAATTAGATAGGGATGAAAATGTTCCATCTCCTCTTAGAGAAGACTGGGTCGAATTTCAAGAACAATTAATTTTCCTAGAAAAATTTACTACTCAAAGAAAGATAATTGGTGGTGATTACGCCAGCTTAGAAATACACGGTTTTTGTGATGCTAGTAAAAAGGCTTATGGAGCCTGTCTTTATATCAGATCCATCGATAATGATGGCGTAATCACCACTCAATTGATCTGCTCAAAATCAAGGGTCGCCCCTTAAGATGTCGAAGATGTATGTCGATTGGATCTATGCTCTGCTCTTTTACTAGTGAATTTATTTTCAACAGTACATCAAGCTTTACGTCGATTATCAATAAATAGAACGATTTTTTGGTCTGATTCGATGATTGCATTGAATTGGATCAAAAAGGCTTCTCACACTCTCCCGACCTTTGAAGCAAATCGTGTCGCCAAAATTCAAGCATTATCAATACCTCATGAGTGGCGACACGTAGCTACCGAACACAATCCAGCAGATCTCGTATCGCGAGGTCTATCACCAAAAGAGATAATCGACAACTCCTTTTGGCTGAATGGTCCTGTATGGATAAAACAATTGGAGGAAGAATGCCCTGAATCGAAATTTGAAATCTTAAACGTAAATAAAAAACAAACGATCAAAGTCCATTTCATATACGTGAACAAAATTGCCACGACGCTTTTTGAAAATGCAAAAACTCTTACAGGTCTGAAACGCACTGTAGCTTATTTCCAACGATTCATTAACGTGAAAATTCTCGAGCAAAGTATATCAGGTTGTCTTACTTCGATTGACCTTCAAAAGGCACATACGTGCATAATCAAAATCATTCAGAGTCAAGCATTTTTAAACGAGATAAAAATGCTTGAATCGAAACAAAGCCTCAAGGGGAATTTAACTGCACTGGCACCTTTTCTAGACGCTGAGGGCATACTTAGGGTCGGAGGTCGATTAAGTCAATCTGATCTCAGTTACTCCAGAAAACATCCGATCCTTTCGCCCCCAAATTACATCATAACTAATCTCATTATCCGCGGAAAAAAAAATCTCCTACACGCAGGCACACAAGCTACGCTTAATGCTACTCGCGAGCTGTACTGGATTGTAAACGGAAAAAATCCAGTCAAGGGCATAATTCGACAATGTGTCACCTGCTGTCGCGCAAAACCACAAACCCCAAACTAAATCATGGGAGATCTGCCGAAAAATTGCGCAATCTTCAAAAGGGCTTTCTTGCAATCCGGAATCGATTTTTGTGGTCTGTTTTACATGAAAGAAAAGAAATTTCAAAATCGAAAAAAGGTTAAGATCTATGTTTGCATTTTTGTATGTTTCGCGACAAAAGCTGTACACATTGAAATCGTCAGCGATTTAACCTGCGAAGCTTTTGTAGCTTGCTTGAGTAGATTTTTTTCAAGACGAGGGAAAAGTACAGATCTGTATTGCGATAACGCTACCAACTTTGTAGGGGCGAAAAACGAACTTGCGAAAATGACAGAATTTTTGAGATCTCAAAGACTTAACGCAACAATTACTCGTGTATTCGCAAATCACCATATCCACTGGCACTTTATACCCCCGCGTTCACCTTACTTTGGTGGACTCTGGGAAGCTGCTTAGCTATCAAATCGTTTAAATACCATCTGGTACGCGTTATCGGTAATCAGCTTCTAACCTCTGAGCAATTTACCACACTCGCAACTGAGATCGAGGCAATCCTAAACTCTCGACCTTTAACACCACTCCCTTCAGATCCAAACGACTAAGCAGCCTTATCTCCCGGTCACTTTCTCATAGGTGACTCTTTGACAGGTGTGCCAGAACACAATTTGACGGACGTGCCGTCAGGTCGGCTCTTGTCCTGGCAGCAGGTCCAACAAATGAAACAGCACTTTTGGACTCGCTGGAGTGAGGAATACCTCAACGAACTAACTGTTCGAAAAAAGTGGCATCAAGGTGTTACTAAGGACATGAAAAATCGGTCAGATTGTAACGCTCCGTAACGACAAACTCCCTCATATGCAATGGAGCCTTGGTCGTATTATCGCAACGCGTCCAGGAGCTGATGGCACCGTTCGGGTGGTCACAGTGAAGACCGCTTTGGGCGAATACAATCGCAGTGTCAAACTGATTTCTCTATTACCAATTGAAATTTAATCATAATTCTATATGTATTTCTGATTTTTTGTATCATAATTACAACACCTTATTCTTTCCTCATCAGCTACAATATGTTTTGTAATCCTATGTATCTACTGTACTATTAATCATATGTTTATAACTCTAAATGTATCATCCGAATCTTATCTCATATGAAACTATAATTTTATGAACTGTATTTAGAACATCTGCTCTGAATCGTGTTTTCAACCGATTTCTTAGGATAAATTTTACGACTTAATCTTCTTACTTTGATTGCTCAAACTTCGAATATTGCAACCTCTTCCAAATTTCTTCCAAATCTCAATTCCTATGCTTTTGTTGTTTGAAGGCGTTGGCTCTTCTGCCCTTTGTCAATTTAGGGTCAAAATACTCTAAACCTAAGCTTGATGACTTTCGCCGTCCGAACTACCTTCGCACCCGAGAAAAGCCTCTTCGACCTTTTCCGTTTCACTTTGGAATTCGTAACGCCTTCGGGTGCATGATATTTACTTCCACTTTCAAATTTTGTAAATCCAGAATTTTCCTCGAAATCGGCAACCGATCGACGAACCAGTCGAGTTTCGAATACGAATAACAAACAACATAACTACTCGCAGCGTTCCCTGTAGTTATCTCGGCTCAAATTTGTTTTCACTTGTAGATATTTTTCTAGTTTAAATTAAATAGTTTTATCCTCTCAACTGTTTGATTTACTTAATCTCACCTTCTCATCGTTTTAAGGTCTCGTCACCTCAACTAAAAAAATCTCTTTGGTACGGCTCTTCGGAAAACGAAAATTTCGGGTAAGCAACACGACCGCAAATTACAAAAACTCAACATGCAAGAGGACATTTTTCGTATACCAAATTTTGACAACTTTATCTTTAAGATATGGAGTCTCTACATCTGAAAATGACAAGAGCAGAGTTCTATAACTTTACAGCTGAAGGTTTTTTACAATTAGACGCACAGACAAATTTAGGTCTGGGATATGGTCAGACATGGTAATTCAACAAACTTTCATGAAGCAAATGAAAGGCATCGGAGGAATTGCACATGAGCGAGGGTATACAGAAAGTGTTTTAAATAAATGGATTTTTGGTTTGCCAGTAGCATATCATGTTTGCGAGATTATTGGAAAATTCTGCGGAATTAACAGCAGTACTAGTTTTCAACAAATTGAACTCAGAGATTCGAGAATTAGAAAGGACGAAAAGGACGTCCAAACTTTTCTCCAATGGTTTCAACAACATTTTCAATTTACTTTTTCCAAAGATCTTATGTCCATATCGAGTGGTATTGTTGCTTCTAAAGACATAAATTTTCACAAAGCCATAGAAATGGGCGAAAAATTACTGAGAGAAGTCGTCATAGAAGGAAAAAAATTTGCGAATTTTACAATAAATCGCAAAAATAAAGAAAAACCAATTTCTGCATCAAATTCTACTATAGAAGTTGCCGATGATGTAGAAATTGATACTTCTCGATGGCTTTAAAGAATATTTTGCACTGTAGAAGCAAAGGAAGACTTGAAATCATGCTTCAATTATGAACCGTAATCATTCCCGATTTCTATTTTCATTAAGAAAGGCCTAATGAGAAAGACAAAAAATCATCAGTGTACAACATTCCCGACTCTCTTGAGAATGATAAACATAAACATCTGGAAGGATTTAAATATGTTTGATATATAAACTCAATAGTTTGAGTAGAAAATTAATCAGAAATATTCAAATCAAAATGCCTGCTCTACAATTTAAGTCCTATATATTTTCACCGAGAAACAACCTAATTTCGAGGTATGTGCAAGAGAATGCTACTACTACCACCACTACTACTACTACTACTAATACTGCTAATTCAACTACTACTATTATAAATCTAATTGCATATATCATGAAGCAGTTACTTATAAATCAATTTTATTGCTGAAGAATATGTAAAATAGTATTTATTACTCACTTAATACATTATGCATATATACATACGTCTATAATCAGTTTTTCATACAATGAGCCACTGCTATATTTTCGGAGTAATGTTGGTATAATATTTGAATGTTTGAATAATAACAAAATAATTACCAGTATTTATGCAAAATCATTCGCTTGACAATTTTAGTCCTTAAAATTTTCACCGAAAAACCATCCTATTTCGAGGTATGTGCTAGAGAAAGAGCATGCGGGCTTCGAGCTCAAACTCACCCCCGGTTTGAAGGGCGGATTACTCGGAAACAATGGTCCGTGCAACAAAAATACATAAAACTCTTTTTGTCAAGAATTTTATGTAATATTTTTCTATACATGACTATTTTTGTCGTTTGATGCACCCTTTTCGAAATAATCGCCAAAAACCAATTTTTGGGGGTTATTTGTTAGATTTAAGGGTGGTTCAATCAACTGTACAGAGGAAAACTCTTTTGATATTTGATTCTGATGCTAAAAGGAACCACGTAGGATAGATATCAAAACTTTATAAATTTTTTCTGGAAATGAGCTGTTTTCAAGCTAATTTGACTGGACTACAGGGAGTTTCAGTGAAGAAGTAAAATTTTAACTGGAACAGGGAATTTTTCACATGGAACAGGAACTTTTCAAACTACTTATAATTCGGATTTATAAGATGAGAATTCTAAAAAAATCGATCGTGCTTTGGCACCCATTTTGAGGGACCAAAAATACGAGTTGAGTTCGTTAACCAGCTGTTTCGGATCAAAAATGGAAGAGGGGGAGCATTTTGAAAATTTTGGTTTCTTATAGTAGGTAGAAAGTGAAACCATTTCTCCTAATGATTTTTTTTTTGATAAAAACAAAATTGACAGAGTTGTGGCATTTCCAAAATTCGAAAATATATAAGAAAATGAGAATTTCTAGTCAAGTAACGCAAGATTGAAAAGAAAGTCAGAGAGAAAAAATGTTTTTTTTGGGAGCCCCACAAGATCGTGAATACAACTTTTTGAATTTTCTCAAATAATCACAAATTCCAATTTTAATCGGACAAAAAATAAGGAAAAATAATCTGTGAACTTGATAACTATCGAAAGAATGATCATATTCGATCGTGCTTTGGCACTCATTTTGAGGGGTCAAAAATGCAAGTGCCCTTCGTTAAATGCTATTTTGGATTAAAAATAGAAGAGGGGGACCATTTTGAACATTGAAAAAAAATTTTTTTCTAAGATTCAAACATTGTATGAACTGTTCCTTATAGTAGGTAATAAGTGAATGAAAAATAGGAAGATTCATTTTTTGGTCAAACTATGCAAGGTGCGAAAAAATGTTAAGAACAAAAATGATTCATTTTAAAAAAATCTATAAATTTTATTTATATAATTTTTTCATAAGATGTGTAGTTTTTGATTAATATCGTGGAAAATGTTACCAAAACTGAAAAATTCCATTTTTTAGCAGAACTATGCGAGGTATGAAAAAAATTGAAACAACACAAATTGTTTACCTAATCGCGATAACGCACTTACAAAAAAAAATTCCATCTTCAAGCCAAACAATAAGAGACTGGAAGAAAAAATTAATAGAAAATTGTTCTGCGTTCTACAAGTTTTACATAAATCTTTTTCCATTAAGGTATATATTTTTTTTGTTTTAATCGTGATAACGCTTTTTAAACCATGTAAAATTCAATTTGCTAGCCAAACTATGCGAAATGTTAATATTAGAGGCGAGTATTGTAATGAGAATGTGTTCCTCAAGGCCAGTAGAGCCTTAAGTAAACTAAATATAAAAAAAAAATTCATAAAAAATATAACAAAAATCGATAATCTTCATAGAAGTAGAGGTTTTCAGCAGTTTTGCGAAATTTGCAATTCTGTGTATGCATTACATGCATTGTAA
>WSXT02085766.1:0-11871 GCA_011762715.2 Neuroterus valhalla
GCCTGCGTCTCCGGCAATATACCTTTCCCCTCGACATCAATTCGTAGCCTCTCCGCCAGTACCATCGCGTATACTTTTTACGCTGTATTCATCAATATGTCATTCTTTATGAAAACTTTGTGAACTTGTGTAATCCTGTGTGATCACACATAATCGCCGGTAATCTTGTGACCTCCATTGTGATTAGGTATAATCTTTAGTAATTGTATGTTTTCCTGTGTGTGCTTTGAAGTTATATTGTGTGATCCATTGTGAGAGCGTAAAACCTCATGCAATCCATTCATTCCAGGAAAATCCCTGTAATCTTGTGTAAACCTATATTAATCTATGTGATCACAAGCAATATGTTATAATACCTTGAAATCTAGTGTAATCACTTCTATTCTCTTGGTATAATAATAGATAAATCCTGAGCAATAGAGAAATTACTTTTGTAATATAGTGTAGACTCTTCCATGTAATTCATTGTGTAATCCTTGTAATCTTCTATAGTCCCGTGTAATTACACTTAATTTTCTGTGATCTTGTATTATCCTAGGTGTTATTTTATGTTTCACTCTTTAATTCTTTGTTCTTTTGTGAAATCTTATGTAATCTATGCATTCCAGAGAAATTCCTGTATTCTTGTATAAATCTCTATGACTCTATCTGATCCCCAGTAATCTGCTGTGATACCTGGATATCCAATGTGATTGTTTGCAATTTTTTGGTATAATAATAATGGAATCTTGTTGTAGAAGTAAAGCACTTTTGTAATATAGTGTACACTTTTCGATAACATTTAATCTTCTCTATATTCTGGTAATATTGTGTATCCATCACAATCTTGTGTGACCCTGTATATAATTCCATATGTAATTTTATATAATAAGTGAGATAATCTTGTGTAATCCCATTTATTTTTATGTGATCTTGTGTAATCTGTTGTAATCCTCTGCGACCCAGTGCTTTCTCTTTCAATCTTTCCGCATAAATACAGATCAATTTTGATTGAGAGGTCAACTACCATTTTATGCCAGTTTACACTCTTTTATACAAACTTGTCAAACCTTTTCTTTTCAAATCATGTGTAATGTATATAGAGCGTAGTAATCCCTGTAATCTTAAATTATCCTATGTGACTACATTCAATGTAGTCTAATATTTAGTAATCCTGTCTAATCAAGTGTAATCCGTAGTGATCTCGTGTAATCCCGGTAATCTATGTAATCCATGCGATCTTGTATGATTCCATGTTATCTCTTGAAATAGCTTTTGATCTGTTTAAAAATATTTCGTTTGGAAGTTATTTTTTTTTGGTCCAAAACTCGACTACTGGGTTTATAGTTAAACTACTTTGTTCCTAATTTATATTCTTGTTTGAAGATGCATCTCCTTGGTAGAAAACTCTAATATTACGCTAAAGAATAATTTTACCAATCAACAAATATGCTATCATTCCAATATCAGTTGGAGACTTATCACATTCAGACGAATCTAATGTATTTTGTTAAAAAATCGTCTTTTTGATGAAATATTTATCTTTCTGAGAGAAAATCCATTTTTCACCCCAAAATCAAAATTTTAGGTTTAAAATTCTCCTTTTATGGTTAAAAATCGTGCTGTCCAAGATACATCTCCATGTAATAACCTCTTCGGTTAAAAACTTATCATTTACAAGTTAAAAGAAACTATTTGGTAAAAAATGCAGGAGTTTTGTTGAAAATTCGTCTATTTTATCAGAGAATCTGCCTTGCTTGTAAGGAGCTCATATTTTCTATCTATGGATTCAACTATTTGGTTAGAAATTTGGCTTCCTTGGTGAGAAAAGCTTTTTTTTAATATGCACCTTATTGGTCGAAAATGTGCATGCTTTGTTGAGGATGAAGCTAATTTGTTGAAATTTTCTCTTTTACGTTGGATTAAACTGGTTGAAATTGTGTTGTTTGTATGTAAAGTAACTTTTCTAAGTAAAAACATGTATATTTTGTGAAAACTCATGTTTTTCATTTTTTTGAAATGTGTTCACAAATTCAATTATTCAGTTGAAAATTCAACTTTTTTTTAGAGACCCGACCGCTTGCCTAAAAATGCTTCTGTGCGAATGGAAAGTCAACGATTTTGTCAAATATTTCGTTGGGAACTCAACTTTTTCTTCACAAATTCAATTGTTTTGTTGAAAATTTTTCATTTGGTTTAAAACTAATCATCTGGGTTAAAAAATCATATTTTTATGTCGAAAACTCAGCTATTTGATTAGGAATGATCTGTTTAGATGAAAGTTTCGTTATCCCATTGAATTCCAAATTATAAAAAATTCAGCCATGATGTTGAAAAAGCTATTTTTGATGGTTCCAAATTCATCTTCCGTATTTATGGCCCCGAATGTGAATCATTTGCGAAAACTTTCAACTATTTTGATCAAAATTTGTCTTCTTGACCTCGAATTCAAATTATTTAGTTAAAAGTTCAACTTCTTTCATGAAAATTTGTCTTTATCGCTCTAATGCATAACTATTTAGTTGATTTATCTTTCCGGTATTTCGGACAATGAAGTCTGATATTCTCGTTTTTCAAAATGTTTTCGATTCATCACTGATGGCAATATTGATAACTATACTCACTGGAAACGCAAAGAAAATGCATAAAGAAGTCTATGGGTGGTCGCTTATGGTGACATTATGCAAGTTGAGTAACTCACCTGGAACAAAAAAGGAAAAGTGTCCATCAGTAAAAAATTTGCACAAAAAGAATTAAAATGCCTAATGTAGCAATTATTGGATCGTGAAGATATTTTACAAGAAAAACATATGATACATAAATCCGCAATCACTTTCGAGCGCATGCTATGCACATTTTCATGATGTTGACACGCTCTCGCTTTGAATAAAACCTCAAGAGACACTTGACCGCAGTCAAAAAGTGCCTCCTGAATACCTCGAGCGTACCATCAGGACAAAACCGGTCCTTCCGGTCCTAAAGGACCAAATCGATCCTTGACGAAGGAGGTTTGCATTGTTCAATGGCAGCCCGCCTCATTCTCTCTAGGGCAAAAAAGAAATGTATAATATCCGCTACGTCGCTTCTTCCATTTCCACCCTCATTCCCCGCAACCAAGCGCGGCGAAACGAGACGAAAGAGTGCAAGAAAAAGAAGGGACAACCAACTTTGACTATTCCGTACTTCTGCCTCCAACCTCCATCTGCAACCTCCACCTCCAACCTCTCACACCCTCACCGTGAGGAGGACACCCGCGAGGATCGAAAGAGCCTCGAGTCCCTCCTTCGGGAGTCCGCCCATAGACCCTTTAACAAACTTATCCCCCGGGTGGTACCGACAGAAGCACAGAAAAGTGAGACTGGGGGAAGAGTTGAAAGGGAAAAAGTATTTCGTTTGGGGAGAACTGGAAGCAGGAAGAAATTTCAAAAATGAAGGATGATTCCTCAGTGCGAGAGACTGAAAGAGAATAATAAAAAAGGAGGTAGAACGAGAAAAAAATGTTAACTAGATAACTTCTCTACCATTTTTTCGTGACCTACGCCGGAGACATCCTTGTGATCAATCCTGAATATTTGGATTTGATTATTACAGAGTTTCATGAAGGTGACAATCACTTCACTTTCTGCTTTATCAACTTAACCTGTGAGACCCTAGTAACGAAATTCGACTTTTTGGCAGAAAACTTCACCAGTACATAATCACCGCAGTTTTATTGCTGCTTAGAAGGTACATAACCATCATTCATCCCTGTTTCATGAACACATCCAGAATCAGCATGTATCAGGATCTCAGAAACAGCTCAAACTTTTCATTGTCAGCATTTCTGAACGAACATTTCCAGTCACCTGATGCACCAGAGGGGCCATTGAAAGTCTTTTCTTTGAATGCTTCCTTTCCGAACGGTTGTATAGGCATTTAACATCGAGAAGTCCGCGCCCGCTTTTACGGCGTGCTATGTATAAGCACAGAACAAACGAGTTGCTATGCAAGCTTTTATTCATATGCATAATTTTGCGCGTAGTAATATCAAGAGCCTTAGGCTCGTTCTTCGTCCATGAAACCACCCCAAACAAATAGGGTAGAACTGAGACGGCAAGCATGTTATTCGCAGATATCTTGTTCAACGACGACAGGATTGACGACCAAATCCGTCAGAACAGGTGTTTGTATCTGCTTTGAAGAACCTCCTTTACTGATGCTATATCCTGAATGCGGCTCTCAGGCGCACCCAGGTATTTGTAAATCTCTCCAGCGCTAAGGTGCCTAATAGCACTTCCGTCAACAAGCTCAGGGTCCTTATCTATACCTGCTATTCGTCCACGTTTTAGATAAATCTTGGCACTCTTATCCAATCCAAAGTCCATACCAATTTTTCGTGTGTACCGCCCCACGATACTTAGAGTACCTTCGAGATGTTCTTTTCCAGAAGCATAGATCTTTGAGTCGTCCATTCAAAATATATGAGTGATATAACAAAGTATATTTGTTGCAGGTAGCATCTGAGCGGTGTTCCATGAACCCTGCTCTAGGGTTCAATAAACCCCGCCCTAGGGTTCAATGAACGCACTATGTGTGGTACTACTGACAGGTCCTGTTTCCAATATACGCCATGGTCTTTACACATAGATGGTGGGTGAACTGCATTACGTGAAACAAGGGCCGTCTGTTCTGTGTAAACATGCAAGCGAATATCTCAGTTTCAAAACCTTTGCTTCAAGTAAAGATAAAATGCACGTGATCCCGACTTGGCATGTAAATAGAGTCAGCTGCATCGAGAGAAGAGCATACACGTATTTATGACCTAAACTCGGCATGCGTGTGTGACGTCATCCACTGTCAAGGATATGATACAAATCGGTGGTCCTTACATATACCACATGAAATGATAGTCTGCTTTGCATGCACGCAGGCTACCTGCATATAAAGATTTGTGGTCTCATATTACAAGATGCAAATAAAGCACCTTGCAATGTCTATACAGACTATGGCGTATGATCGAAAAAGCTTTCTAAAATTCCATACCCCAATTGTCGGCGACTCGGAACCCTCAACTGGGTAGCAACTGGGTAGGGTACTTCCCGTTGCAGGTAGTTGGTACCCTAAAACGAGTGTCCCATCCACACTTTTTTTTTACTGTGAATCGCAGGGAGCGAGAAATTGTAGCAATAGTGTGATGCAGAAGAGGAGAGGGCTCATTGCGTCACCATAAAAGACATCTCTCTGGAAAGTGACACTGTTGGTAGTCTTACGCTGTTTTCCAGAAGTGACAGTAAATTTGGTCTTGCAAAGGGGCATTAAGCTCTCGATGCATCCTATTAGATCTGAATGAACCTTCAAGCTTTTCAACAGACAGACGATAAGTCTATGGGAGATAGAATCAAAAGCTATCTGGTAGATTATCCAGGCCATCCACAGATTTTGCTTGTGATTTATAGCGTCTTTGCTGTCTCTTCTGTCGATCGGCAGGTTTTTCCGCCAGCCTGCTGCACCTCTTTTTGATCCTCGTTGTTCGTAAATCTCATTCCATAAAGGTCCAATTATCCGAACGATCTTGTCATTCAGGATAGATGTAAAGATCTTATACGACATGTTCATACAAATTATTGGCCTTAGTTCCTTGGGTTGGACAAGTCGCCTTTCTCCGGTAAGAGTACAGTTCGTCCTAACACCAGCCACTGCGGAATAGGGATATCCGACTTCTAATATGAGGTAAATATGTGGACCAGATGGTAGTGTGTAGAAGTGAACTTCTTCCACCAAAAGTTCTTAATACAATCTAGACCAGCAGCGGAAAAGTTCTTCATGTCCCTTAATACTTTCTTTGCCTCCTCAGCAGTGATTGGTGAACATTCCTTCTCAAAAGTTATGAGGTTATTGCACAGCTCTTTAAAACGTATGATGTTCTAAGTGACTTCATTCAATGGATGTTCTACTTCGTGAATCTCTCTCTTAAATCTCTCAACTTCTTCAGACTTTGGTGCGTTCTTGAGGAAAACAGGATAATCGCTGAAGGGGCGTGGTGGGACAGCGAGAAACTTTTGATTCTCCCTGACCCATCACTCCCTCTTTTTAATTCTCCTCCTTGCGTCAGATAGTACTCGTATTTTATCAACAATGTGCTGTTTGATGGTCATTAGCTTTGATATTTTCAATGCGTGATGATGGATCCTCATTTCATGAGCGAACTTTTAGACCTTTGTCGTAGAAGGCTTACCAAATTTTATATAGTCCATCACACACTCCATATGTGACGCGTTTTGGCTTGCCTAGCCAATCTTCTTGTTTAGTGGATGCAAGCCCTTTCTGGTCTTTCCATCAATCGTTGCTTCGGACCTTCGATTTGAATCAGCCAAAGCTCTCGCTGCATCATGAACTGAACTAGTGATGGTCCAGAGGTAAGAATCTTCCGATCAATCCTCGCGAAATGCAGCATCCATTCCAGCTGTATGAGAGGAGCCTATATGTTATTGTTCCCCTTTGACCTAAAATTGCCATCGTCTCTTGGGGGTCGCCTTGTTTCAGCAGTTGGTCCTAATGCCGATTCCTGGTTTTCGTCTACGGCTTGTTCCTGTAGTGGTTAAGGAAGCGTTCCGCGTACATCTCTCGTGGCGCAAGGTTAACGTCAAGTTGCTTAACACTTGCCGTGAAAGATGCGAGAGATCTGGATGTTTCTGGCACCACAGAGTGTGCAGGCGCGCCATGTAACCTCTGGACAGTACTGGCATCATAGCAATTAAACAGACCATCATCGAGTAGATCGGTCTATAAAGTACGTTGATTGTCTCCCTGGTTCGTTATCCTCCAAGCTCGTGCAATCACAGACATCTTAAGATGGAAAGACACTTTTTAATTAATATTGGTCATGAAGCAAGGAATTTCTCTGTAAACATACATTGTAGAACAAATAAACTGCAACTTCATATTTCATATTTCTCATCTTAAGAAACAAGGTTCTAAAGTTATTTGAAAACATTCTTTTTATTCTAGAAACTCACCTTGTTTCTAGTTCATGTACAGAATTCCAAAATTACGCGTTATCTATGTTAGCATTTTTTCGAATAATAGAGGAAGCTGCATGAAAATCTGTTCTTCCAGATCACCGTACAAAAAAGCGGTGGACACATCTAATTGATTGACCCTCTTATCATAGTGATCTGCAAGTGACATTAGTAACCGTACCGAACTCATACATGCAACTGGAAAAAAACTTCTTTGTAGTACACGCCAGCACGTTGGTTGAAACCTTGAGCTACTAAGCGAGCTTTTTGCTTCTGAAAGGTTCCGCTTGAGTCTTGTTTATTGCGTAGGATCATCCGACATCCTATTAGGCGTCTGTCGTTTGGTCTGTCAACTATTTCCCAGGACTAGTCCTTCAGCAATGATCTGAATTCCTCCTTGATTGCATCCTCCCAACTCGAAGCTTCGGAACTGGAGATTGCTCCCTTGAAGGGCATCTCAGAAAAGTTTGCTTCTTCTGGAATGATCAGAATTCTCTCCAAACTTTATGTTCTTGCTCTTCATCGAAGTTATTCATTTGATATTTCAGTTCATCAGCATTATCCAATTGTTCATCTTCTCTTCGTATAGTTGGTTAGTGAATTTTACAAGGTCTTCTATTACTTCTGGAACGAACTAGCTTTGGCCTTCATGGTCCACTTTCAGCTGGTTGTTCATGTGCCTCTACTGCAGGGTTTTACAAGTTCCGCATTTCCTCGATTTGAACTAGTTGAACATTTTTGTTGTTTTTTATTTATTGTTAGACTAAATTTGAATTCCATGTTCTCAGATTTTGGAGTATCTTTAAAACTCTGGAGGTCTTGAGAAGGATTCACTATTCCTTCGATTGCAAACTTACCATAATTTACTTGCTGGAATTCGTTCAGGAATGTCAAATACCTTGTAGCTTCGATTTTTTTTCCGAACCGGGCCCAAAATCTTAGAGCTTCAGTCCCCGTCCATAATTTGAAAGGTATTTTACCTTCCAATGAGTTTAAAGGGCATATTCATTTATATGATTTGTTGTAACAACAGCTTCATCCAAGAATGATTGGGCAATCCTACATTCGACTATCATTTACTGTGCAGTTTCGAAGATATTTCGGTTTCTACGCTCAGCGATACTATTTTGTTGCGGGCATAAGGTGCAGTGAGCTGGGATGTGCAGTTACGCGTAACTAGAGGTTTTATGCGTAAAATACCTGAATGAAGTATTTTACGTAGAAAACTGGTAAAATACCTAGTACATGAAGTGCCAACATGGCGGGCCTATAAAACTGTGTATAACCTCACTTTTTTAAATTTCTGGTACCGGGAACGAAACATTATGTTTCATAATGACTTACTCAAGACAAACTATCATCAAGATAGGAATTAGCTTTAGAACCCAATTTTACAGACTCGAACAAACCTCCATGATTACAATGAATTTTATTGAATTTTTTAAATACAATCCTAATTGATAAAATATTCTCACTTTTGAGGTTATCTTTGGTTGCGATTAAGTTTCTGCATGCTGAAAAAATGTTAAGGACAGTTTGTAAAGCATTTTAAAATTATTTTAATTTTTTCAACATTTCCCAGTTGAAGCCTTTCTTTTAAGCTTGAATTTTAAATTTGATCAATTTTGGAATACAGTTATGGAAACCTAAACAATGAAAAACAATTTGAAGCGTCTGGAATTAAAAACGCTTCGATAAAAAACGTTCTTAATTGATCAACTGAAAATATAATTTATCAATTTTTTTAATATAACTGCAGTTTGAGTATTCAAAATTGAACAATAATCCTTTTTATAAGACGTTTCTGAATCGGCTTATGATAAAAAATTTTTTAATTTCCACGTGGAAGTCTAAACAGTTATAATTTCAAAACCTTTGTAATTGGATATATTCAAACCCCAGATTGAAACTTTATACACATTTCTAACGTCAAAAACAATTTGTAATCAATATTTCCTGGTTGATCCTCAAAAAATATACAAATAACTACTTATCAAATATTACTCAATTTTTATTTGAAATTCAGATTCAAATCTTGTTCAACCATTACATTGTTTTATTATAAAATATTCCATTTTCAAATGAATAAATTTGAATATTTGTAATTGAAAAAGGACATTTCTTCAGACTGTTGGAAGACGGTTCCTATTCCTTTTACAAATTATAAATTGAAAATAATTGTGAAAGATATTTAGGCAACACATTTTTAAAAATTATGAGATCATAATAAATTTTTGTACTACATTATTTTTAAATAATGATATTGATGAAAATCATTTGAAAACATGTTCTATGGTGAAGTCGGTTGAGCCGGAACAAACATGCAACTGTTTTTGAATCAATTCTTACTTAATTGAATTGAATAAACGTAATACCTAATAAATTTTTAACTGAAGTAGTTAAATTTCAAACCAGAAAGACGAATATTCAACTAAAAGGATGAACATTTAACTAGAATCGTTCAATATTTTCGACAAAAAAATAATTTTCAACCAAAAAATACAATTTTTCAACAGAATGGTTGAAATTCGAAACCGAAAATAAAAATTTTCAAACAAAAATGGGTAAGTGACATTTTTGGCTTAGAAAACTAATTTTAAACCAAACAGAAGAGTTTCCAACTTCAATCCAATAAGGCAATTTTTCCACGAAGTTCATTCTCAAAGAAATAGTTTCATTCACAACTCAAGAGATGAACGTTCAACTTCATACTTGAATTTTCACCAAAAAAGATTAATTGCTTTTTAACAAAGTAGCTACAATTTCAACCAGAGGTATCTCCAAAATCGCGACGAATTTTGAATTGAACGAACGATTTTTAAGTTTTCCTCTCTTCTTAATCCGAATTATAATTAGTTTAAAAAGTTCACGTTCCATGTGAAAAATTCCCTGTTCCAAGTGAAATTATACTTCATCACTTACTCCCTGTCTTAAAATAAAAACTATGATTATTTTCTGAAATTCCCTGTCCCAAGTCAGATAAATAAGGAAAAGCAAATAAAACGTGATAAACACACTTTTTTCAACAAATGAAGATAATTATTCTTCCTGTAGGTTTGGGCTATCATCAATTCCATTATCCAATTTGAGTCAGCTAAAAAAATCTTACAGAGCAACAAATTTGTTAAACGCTAATCTTATAATGAAAAAAGAAGAAATTCTCCCTCTCATGAAGTATAGATATATTTAAAAATTTTCAGTATCAGATTAAAGGAGCGTTACATTCTTTAAATCGAATAATAAGATATCTTTCCAAATCATAGAAAGAAAGCGCTCATTTCTCGTACTTTTTCGCTGGAATTTTCAATAGTCCAAAATGGATCAAGTAAATTCCCGGTTTTTAATCAAATTTCCGGTCATTTCCCCGTCTTTCCTAGTTTCCCGGTCAAGTCACCACCCTGAAATTACAGCAGCCGACGTTTTGCTCTTCAATTTCAGAAGATCTACACACAAATGTAGGGGAGTACTAAGACGAATCGCGAAGCGCGAGATTTGACAGAAGCGCGCCCCAGGCGCGCAAACTTGCGAAGCGTGCGATTGTTTTTATCTGTCTCCTGATTTGGCACTGTTTTTCCGTAAACTATAGGAACACTTATGATAAATTTTTCAGAACTCTTGAAACTAATAAATTTGGTCTCTTCTCCTTTTACTGTTTTACTATATCGAGCTTAGTTTCGCGACGAAGCAAAATTTTGACTTTCTGTAGTTTCATTTTGCATGTTTAGAAGTATAAATATTAGCGTAGAAGGCTGCCTAACAACCTTGGCCAGTGTTCCTAGACAAAAAAACAGTGTGAAAAAGGGAATTCAAATCAGAAGATTCCTTAGAGAGTTATCCTGCCATCAGACTAAATACAGACAGACAGATACACGTACAGATAGACCGACGAACGCGCAGTGGAGCGAAATGAAAAAACGATGTTCAAAACAACCTGTTGGTCACAATTCTTCATCGATTTTCAATTTTTTTTTTTTAATTCAGTATCGAGTTCTGAGGAAATCCGTCAAGGCCGATTTTTGAATTTTTATTTTTTTAAACTTTTATATAGCTGCAAATTTCGAAAAAAATGTTGATTTAAAAATTTTTTTTCTCTAATTCTCTGTGAAAATTTTTCTTGGTAACATCAGGCCTCAGGTTTAATGCAAAAGGATCGACGGAAGAAAACAAAATTGTTGATATGTCAAGTTATATGTTAAAAACAAATTTTTGCATCACATAGCCAGTATGATGGATTATATTTTTGTAAAGTACATTTATGCATCGAAATCGCTCGTTCAGAGCAATGTGGTGAAATGCGAATATGAAAATGTGGTATCCGATATAATTTGTTAAGATTTGTAAAAATTATTATTAACAAATTGATGATTTGAACAGTTTCAGGCGGAGACGAATTGAATCTCCTCCCGATTGTCTTCTTATCCCATTTCCTGTGATCCACTTTGATGTCATTTTGTCATATTATATAATTTGTGTAAATTTATCAACAATTATTATAAACAAATGCATGATTTGAACAGTTTTAGGCAGAAACGAACCGAAAATTCTTCCGATTGTCTTCGAATCTTAGTGCCTGTATTGCACCCTGATGTGTTTTTGTCATCTGATATAATCTGTTTCATTTATTAACAATAAATTTAAACAGAAGTTAAAACTTTAAAACAGAAGTTTCAATTTCAACAGTTTCAGGCAGAAACGAATAACTTTGTCATATTATGTAATTTGTGTAAATTCGTCAACAGTTATTATAAACAAATGCATAACACCGGCACACAAAAAAAAAAGTGGGATGATCTCGTGACTTCACTATGATAACTTGAAGTTTTGGGGGTCGCTGAATCCGAATCATGCATCCGTTTCACTCCATCACCCTAGGGTTAAGGTCATTTGAAGGTCA
>WSXT02085777.1:0-11871 GCA_011762715.2 Neuroterus valhalla
GGGGGGGGCTTGGAAAAATTAGAACAGATGTTACCTCCAGAACCTACGATCACGATGGTTCTCCAAGAAACCATCGATCCCGACGCAACCGGAGGTAATAGATCATCCAACTCGTCACTACCGCTTACAGAGCGGCCTATGGCTTGTCCCCTCTATCTGTAGTAACTCTATGCGCAAAACACCGTGAAACCGCAGCTGCCAATCGAATCCAAACTCGACTCTGACGGAAGCCAGCAGTAGAAGATAAATTATAAACACGAATATTTCATTGCGCGCGAGAGTTACGTCAGATTC
This sequence comes from Neuroterus valhalla, assembly GCA_011762715.2. Lineage (NCBI taxonomy): Eukaryota > Metazoa > Arthropoda > Insecta > Hymenoptera > Cynipidae > Neuroterus > Neuroterus valhalla. The sequence continues at coordinate 295 of WSXT02085777.1, forward strand.
AACCGACCAGTGCAGAGTTTCCATTTACGGCGATTACGAAATTAATGATAAAATTTTCCATTTTTCAGAAAAAGCCTCGATCTTTTCATTAAAAAATTCAAGTTATATATATTAAAGTTTTAAAATATGAATAATACATTACCGGGAAGTATTATGAGCATTTGAGAAGATGAAACGACCCTCTTCCATCTTCCATTTCTTAAATATCATGTTTCAATTGGATTAATAAAAGAACTATTTTCAGAATGTTGTGCATCAGGCTGCTCGCACACTCATACATACTGCCTCAGCCAAACAAGATGTTTCTATATAGTATGAGATGAACCAGGTAAATTTTAACTGTTTAAATCATAATTTTGACTTATCGATGGTGAACCAGGGATTTCTGGGTTTTTTACTGGGTGATGATGATTTTAGTGATGATCTAGTAAGTAACTCGACTGAATCTGTAACTGAGTAAATCAGTGACCCCAATATGATAGATTCTACCAGTGAATTCTCTAACTGGTTGAATCAATTCATATATAAGGTTTCATCTGCGTTCCAAATTTAGTTGTTACCTTAAGTCTTTTGAATAGTTTGAGCAATCATAGGAGATTTTAATCCATTTCTGTTAAGTGTTACTTTCCTCAAAAAATGTAAAAATGTAGTTCATAAATATATACTACTAAAAGAAGAACTAATGTTAATTCAGATTTGTAGGTTGTGATTTCTGAAGTTTTGTATTAATTTTCATCGGATCCATTCAAATTTCCAAATAAGACTTTGTTAAAATTATTGATGCACAATAAAGTATCAGAGTAAACCATACAATTCAGTAGAATTTCTTGAGGTATAAATCGTTTTCAAATGATTACCGCGTGTTGCACCGGGAATGTTGACCGTAGCCGACTGGCGGCGCTGGCTGTGCTTTTAGGTCGACATTTCGTGAAATACATGGGAAAAGTGTCAACAATGTTGAGTTTTTATTTCGATAGGTACATAAACAAAATTATATCATTTGCTTGTACTTGGAAATGAACTTTTAATGTTCGAGACTTTAAATTTCTCAAGGTTTCATAAAATCAAAGGTAACAATAGAATACAAGCGCGCTGTTTTTGAATGCAAGTCAGGTTTTGCGACTTGCTCCGAAAAAGTGCAGATTTTTACTGTGCCTGGTGATAAAGAAGTTATTCAAATCTAGCAACAAGCAATTTTCAGAGCTAATTTTGAACTGAAACCAGGTCATGTGATTTGCATAAAAACTTGAGAATCTTCTTCGGAACATCCGATACTTGGAAAAGATGAGTCTGTTATTGGAACAATAAAATTTTTTGATTCTTTCAACTTCTGCAATTAATATTAAGAGGGTGGTGTCTACCGGAAAACTGGCAAATTACAGGAAATTTTAAATATTGAAAAAAAACAGGAGATGATCAAGAATTAATATGGAAAACCGGAAATAACTTGATTTGACATAGACACTAAAAAATCTTACCGTAAAAATGCGAGAAATGACCGCTTTATTTTTATGGATTTGAGGTTATCATATCAATTGATTTAAAGAATGTCACGTTCCTTTAGCCTGATTCCAAAATTTTTAAAACTCTTTACTTTATGAGAGAAAGGATTTTTTTTTTTCGATTAAAATAAAAACCTTTTGTAATTCCGTTGCCCTATAAGATTTTCTCAGCCGACTCAAGTTTGATAATTGAATTGATGATAGCCCAAATATACAGAAAGAATTATTTTTTCAAAAGAATGTATTTATCACGTTTCATTTGCTTTTTCCTCATTGATCTGACTTGGGATAGGGGATTTCAGAAAATGATCGTAGTTTTGATTATAGGGCAGGGAGTTTCAGTAAAGATTTGAAGAAATATAATTTCACTTTAAACCCGGAATTTTTTACGAGAAAGTGAAATTCCAAAAATCGCTCTTCCATTTAAAATTTGTCACAGTTTGAAAGTCCCCTCTCCTTGACTTCAAATGTATTTTTGTATTTTTGTATGTATTTTTTTGTCGAAAATTATTCTTTCTACTTGAAAATTAAGCTTGTTTGAATATTTACCTTCATGGTTGAAAATTGGAGTTCTCCCGTTGAATATTTATCATTTTAGTTGAAAATTCCTGATTTAAATACATAAATACTCATGTTCTTATAATAATTTTCTATTTAGTACTTTTTGAAACAGTTTTTAATTCTCTAACTCTCTAATATTTGTTTATTCTATGAATCCTATTCTTTGTAATATAAATCGTTAGAAGTATTCGATATATTTTTATAATATAATCAATTTTCATAGATGTCTTCATTTTTTACAGGTTTATCATAACGATGCAAAATAGATCATTGCCTAAATTCAAAAAGAAATATAAACTTTTATAATTTAGTTGAATTAAGGTCTAATTTCAATACTCAATATAAATATCATAAATCTATGAAATTTATTGGAATCTACTATTTTCATAGTTTACGATATTTACATATGTCAATGCTACAAATTTAATATTTTCGTAGAATTATTGTATGTATTCTGTGAGACGCAGAGCTGGATTTGGGAAATTTGCCGCCCCTGGGCAAAAATAAAAAATGCCGCCTTTTTTTAGAACTGAAAATAGAAGCGAAGCAATTTAATAAATATTTCATTACGGTGATATATTTATTGTCTGAATTTATTCTTTGAAGAAAGATTATATTCTCAGAGACCGTATTTTTATCACTTTTTTTCATAATTTTTTCCGGTCCAAAATTTGCCCTTGGAAATGCCCCGGGGCAGATCCCATTTTGACCCTTAGGTAAATCCACACCTGGTGAGAAGCGTATTCGTATATAGTGATAAAAACTATATTTCATTCACTTTTCATTAGTAACTATTAATTGATTGGAGATTTCAAATATTAAAAAATTGTCCTAAAATGAAAATATGGAAAAAAACGTGTTTTAACAATTAAAATAAAACAAATTTGAATTTTCTCTATGCTATAGAAACTTTTTGAGATTTGACCGACTTTTCAGCTACACATTCGGCACGAAGTAAGTAGAGTATACCACAATTTTTTCCATTCTTATATCTGAATAAATGTATTTGAAATCGAAATGTTCCATGAAGATCGACCAGGAGTATGAACTATTATTTGAATCTCAAACAATTATTGTCAAAGCTGGAAAAATTTTGTTCGGATGCTTCCGTACTTACCATGCGCTTCAAATTTCATCATATTTTACCAAAAGGACACTAGAATTATTTGGGAAAAATTTTGGCATTTAGGATGGTAAATTTTTTTCCTATACGTAGAGTATTTATCAGTTTAAATAAAAAATGATACACCCAAACTGAAGCTTTTATGCAATAAATTTTTTTTTCGTCTGCAAAAAATTTTAAAGCTTTGGTACCGTAACATCCCTCGATTTACACTCAACCAGGGATGATTTTATATTGTGAATTAAAATGTGCATGCCCACGCAAACAGCTAATTTTAAAACAAAGGCCGTGAAACTACTGAAAATTGTACTAATTTCTAGTAATAGTGATGATGCACTTAGAACTTATCTCAATGATATTGATATTCATTAAGAATTTCCTTCCATTTGCCTCTACTGTGTCCTGTTCAGTGGATTGTAGCCAAAATAATAAATTGCCTCCAATACTGATTGGACATTTAAACTAGCCCTCACCATTTAACAAATGAACATTTTAATGAAACTCACTTTTTAAAAACATAAGATACTTACCTTATAACGTGACTCATGAGAAGTTTTTGTTTATGTATGTGGTATATAACTGCTCAGATTCCCTCGCACAACGAGGTCATCATCGTGAGATGAAGTGCAAAATCGTTACGATGCAGAAATCCAAGCAAGTTCTCTTTTTTGAAATAAAATGACCTAATAAATTTTCCAAAGTTTTGCTCGCACAACGAGGTCCTTGTCTTGCGACGAGGTTCAAAGTTGTTACGATTTCAAACCTTTAGTCGCAAATATTCGAACGAAAAGTTGAAACACAAAAATTTCCCATTTCAGTGTGAGCTTGTGAATGAATTACCCGCATAAAAAAAAGGATGCAATCATGCACAACGAGGTCTTTGTCTTACGACAAAGTTCAAAGTTGTTACAGTCATGCATAAAACAAAAATGCTATTCACAAACTCACGATTTACTAATCCTTGAATTCAGATGTAAAATTCGGGTATTTTAGATTATAGCGGTCCTTGCAGAAGTCTTTATGAACGGATGATGTCTAGTCACCACGCCTGCTTGTGCGTAAGTTAGTTGCTCCTCGAGAGCTTCCTTCCTCGTAGATCCTCGATCAAGAAGTGAGCCAGGAGTGAGAATGGATCCTGGTACCGGGATCAATATATTACCTGCATTGGTAACACGCTATCCCTTCTTTCCTCAGGAGACGGCGCGCGCAATCGATCGCATGATCCAACGGTTTTATGGATTCTTCCCTAGTCTTACCTGCTTTTGAACCTTATAGTCACGGGCGTATCTATTTTGATATTCACCCGTTCCCTTATGATTTCAAGGTTTGAGTTTAATAATTCTTTCTCTTTTTAAAATTATGAGGATAGACTGAACCATCTCAGTACCTTCGTGAGCCTTATTACCAGCACTGGATTTCACACGATCCAAACGCGAAAGTCAGGATAATGACGAATCAAAGACAAGAAAAACTAAAATAGGTAAAACAAGTAAATCAAAGAGAAATGAAAAGAGATCGCTAACAAGTTTAGTTTAGATTTGATCAAGATCCTGCCGCTGTGTGGTTCAGAATCCCAAAGAGCTAACCAGAAATCAGAATCTCGATATTCCAAAATGGCTGACATTTCTCTAAGATTTTCCATGCATATACTTGAAAATAAGTATCAAGGAGTTTTCCGGGTCAGCGAGTCTCGAAAATGGAGTAAAAAAATAAATAATTCAAAATGGCGGATCCAACATGGCAGAAATTCTCCCAAAAAAACTACTTTTCTTGAAATGGGGTAGCTTGGGGCAGCAAGTGAAAACGGTTTCGAAAAGTAGACACCTTCCTGCAATAGAAACAACAACTCTCGGCACAGGAACTCGCAGGGAAAAAAATAATTCCCTACCTGAACTTGTAAATCGGGTACAAAAGAAGATAAATTTCTCCCCTGCTATGTACGCACACACCGTGAAGATGTTTGCGAATTATACATTTTTCATTATTCATTCTCAATGTACGTACCTTCACGAGTATTTTCCATGTCGCACAAACTTTTCCCATCAAAAACTCACAGAATGTGGAAAATTTTAGGAAAACGTCCACCGTTTCGGGTCCGCCATTTTTAATTTGGGATTTTTTACTTCATTTTCGAAATCAGCGACCCCAAAAACCTTAAATGGGTACTCGAACGAAGTGAAATATAGAGATTCTGATTTTTGGCCAGCTTTTTGGGATTTTGAACCACTGTGAGCCGGTCAGAAATGAACTATATTCATATAGTGATGAAGAAAGTTATTATTTTTCTAACGCGTAATAAATATATAAACAGGCAAATCTATTTGTGTTTAAGGAAGGAGAAAATCTCGGATTCAGAGTCGACCTTTTACGATCCTCATATAAGAAGGGATGCATTCTGCCATACATAGTTGGCATGAACGGCCAAAGATTATGTATTTAATTCGTTGTGGGTGATGGACAAATAATCGACGTCAACAAATGAGATTAAATCTCGTTTTTTTTCTTTTACACCGCTATCAAAGGTGTGAAACTTCCAGATGAAAAACAATCTTCCAAACAATATTTCTTTATTCATGTTTATTATTTATATAATACTATTTTCAGAATGCTACTATTCCATGTATTCATCATCATATGTTCGAATTTCCTCGAAAGGAAATATTCTTATTAATGAAAATTCGAAGTGAATTATTTTGTGAAAGAACATTTATTTTCAATCTTTTTATTTTTACTGATCAAACCAGTTAAACTGTTACGACTGAGTGAACTGCAGTAACATGAATTTTACTGAGGGAATTAGTGAAATCTCACTTGTTGTCAGTGACATATTTCTGGCTATTTGAACCAGTGAGATTTTACTGAGATTCAGTGAGATTTCACTGGTTCATTTTAAGAGAGCAGAATTCAAGAATAAAGTTTGGAATGCGTTCCTCAAGATATGTTCTGGAACTTCTTTTGTTGGAAAAATCACACCTTCTGCGGATATATGCCCATAACGATTTGTGACAAACTTAATCCTGTATGTCTGCTCGCCTTTCACGCCTGATTAGGTTCCCCACACATCCGTGGCCCATACTCCCTATTCTCAATTTATTTTTAATTCCATGGCATGAGCACCTGGATACTCTTTTTTACATGCATCCGAAAATAATCGTGTAACAGTGTGACACATCAAATTTCTAGTCTTTTATGTGTGCGACGTTTTTGAAATGAGAAAGTTTTGTAATTACATATGTGTAATCACTTTGTAACACTAAAAACTTTTTACAAGCGGGATTCGAATCCGAAAGGACGAATTTTCCATAAAAAAGACTTTCGACGAAAAAATCGTATTGAGACAATACAGTGATTTCCATAATAAAAACAAGTGTTTTCAAATTATTAGTCGTAAGTTTTAAAACAAAAAATATTATTAATTTAACCGAAAACAGTTGTATTTTAAACCAAAATATTGCTGATAAATTTTCCATTGTAAAGGATGAATTTTCTAGAAAAAATGTGACTCTAAAAAAGCAGTTCAAATTTCAAAAAAAATACTTAAACTTTGAACAAAATAGATGGATTTCCAAAGAATTTGTTATATATTCAACTCAACAAATAAATTCTCAGGAGAAAAGATTAATTTTCTATCTGAAAGACCAGTTATTAGAAACACATTTGAATTTTTCGACCAAAACAGATAACTGATTTGACTGATTGTTTGATTAACTATTGAAAGACGAATTCTCAACAAATTGCATGAATTTGCGACCAAATGATTTTATTCATCAACTCTTCTTCCAAAAAACAAATTTTCCAGAAAAATAAATAAACTTGTCAACCAGAGATAAAAATTTTGAAATAAATGAATTTTTAACAGAATAGGTCAACAGTTAGATTTTCAACAGAAAAAAGAATTCCACTCCAAATAGACTAACTTCCTACAAACAAGACAGATCTCAACAGATTACATATGAGTTTTCGACCAAATATACGTAGTCGAACTGCAACCAAACGGTGGAAATTTTAATTAAAATTGAGAGTCTTAAACCGAAGAGGATTAATTTTTCACATAATAATTTGAATGAAGCAAATCAATACATTCATCAACCAAAGAAGATTTCAATTTGGAATGAGGAATAGTCCAATCCAACCAGAAAAGTCGAATTTCCTACGAAATGGTAAAATCCTCAGCCATAACAGACCAGTTTTCAACAAAGATGTTTCATCAAAAGAAAATAAATTCACGAACTGAGAAATGAAGTTTCTCTTAGAATGACAAATTTCTATGAAAAAATTTGAAGAAGGAAAATTCTAACTCGAAAGATTTCCTGCTCAAAAGGACACATTATCAACAAAATACATGCATTTCCAATTTTTTTTCAAAATGTTCATCTTATACAATTTGAAATAAAAATTAATAGTTTAAGATCCATTTTTAGGCTTCCGAAAGCCTAACACAATATATTTTTCTCATTATTGCGAATGTTTTTTGAAACCTAATTTTTCAAAACAATAAAAAAGCGTAATCGAGTTACGCTTACCTCGAAAGGGGGTATAATAATAATTGAAAAATATATACAAAAATCCAACAAAATACACTAGAACAATTTCAACTCGTTGAAAGATTTTTGAAGTTGTTCAAATACCCTTAAGATTTTTGTCTGAAAATACCAATTTCCGATATGAAACGCAAGTATTGTTACACGAAATTGTTAAAAAATTATGAGCCTTCTTTCAAAATCAACTATTTTTTTGAATAAAAAACAATTTCCAATCATCAAGACACAATCAGAAATTGTTCGAGACTGTATTTTCCATCTCAAACAGAGTAGATTGATTTTAAATCTGAAGGTTCTTTTTTGAAACCACCGACTATTTAGAAGCAAACCTCCCAAAATCTAATGATTTTTATTTTAAAATGATGATTTCTGGTAAAAAAATGGAACAGAAATGAGAGGTGTTACTTGTTGAAAAATTTTGATTTTCCTTAATGTGCCAAACGCCAAAGTAACCTAAAAGTGTTTGAAAATAAGGATCTTGATGATGATTTTTTTTTTGAATGCTAATTTTTCATGAGAAAAAAGTGAAGCAACCTTCACTTCCAGAAATTCCAAGCCCTTTCCAAAACATTACTAATTTATATTGGGATCCACTTTCGAAATACTAATTCCCCAGCAAAAAGCACTACAAATTAACATGTATAATGTTCAGAATATTTTATCAGATAATTTGAAAGTTATAATTGAAGCGAACAAGACGAGTACTGTTAAAATTGAGTGTTTTTTTATTTGCATAAGTTTTTCGGTGATTTCTGCTAATCCAAGAGATTATGTTTAGATTTTATGAAAATTTATTCAAGAAATCCCGAATCCAAAACATATGAAATAACTCAATAAATGCGAGATTTACGATAATTTCATTCTATCAATTTCAGATTTTGATGCGAACTTACGGAAAGTAAGAATATGCTTCGAGATTTTCTCATCGACATTATTTTTATGAATCGGTGGTATTGATGTCATGAACAAATTTTTTTATATTTCAATTCAAAAATAGCAAGTGATTAGCAAACAGGTTGATTATGAAACTGTTTTTCATTATTGGTATTCATAAAAAAATACTGCAGATATTCTTCGAAAACCAGGCACTTTTTCAAATACTTCAGCTTTTATACTATATGTATATAGGCTCCCCATGAAATAGGTTACGACGCTGAAGTTAGCTTTAAATATAGATTTAAAATTTTGGACAGCGACTATAAAAAAAACTTTCAGTCCTATCATGAAACCAAAGGTATCACTAAATTCTTCTTGTTCAAATATTTATTAACAATTTATTTATTTACCCTTAGTTTCACGATAGGACTGATAGTTTTCTTACAATTCCTGTCCAAAATTTCAAGTCTACGTCTATAGCTATAACTTCAGCGTTGTAATTAATTTGGTGTGGATTGATGAATGCCTCCAACTTACGCGTAAATGTGTACTAAAAAAAAATGTTTCTTGAAGCAAAAAAACTGTTTTTTCTTCATATGCATGAAAATTTTGTGCGGTTCAAAAAACATGTGTTTAGAAAAAAATGCGTTGCACGCTTCAAGTAAAAATCATAAGTATGGAAGCGATCAATCATTCGCTTTTCAAAGTACAAAAAATGTTTAGCAGATGGGTCAATCCCATACTTCAAGTACCGTCAACCAAAACTATTTCGATTTTCTAGGACTATTGTGATCTTCAGGTATTACATTTTTTTCCATTCGTACTGCATCTTTTTATTGCACTATTAAAAATAATGGATCAAACGTCACAGAATGATTTACATTTTAATGCTTAATTCGCTTTACGCTGAATTACCTAAAATGGGTCTACATTTTTTAATGATTTTCATCCTTGACCCCACCCCCCAGAAACGAATTTCTGAATACGGGCTTGATGAATAATGTCCTATGTTTAACCCAAAACGTACCATAATAGTCCCAGTTGACAATATATTGAAATAGTAAATGGTAAATAGAAACCAAAATTATTTATTTTAGAAATATATGAGAATTTGTGGCAAAACACTTTTTTCATAAGATGCATAGTTTTTGTTCAAATCATGAAAAAGGATACCCAAAATTGAAAATTTTCATTGTAAGCAAAACTATGAGAAATACGAAAAAGTTAAAGGTCCCAAATCGTTCACCTTAAAAAAATCTACAAATTTACTGTTGACTATTTTTCGATAAGACGAATAGTTTTCGTTTTATTCACGATAACGCACTTACAAAAATAAAAAAATCTAATACCTTCTCTGATGAGAATGTAAAAATACCATTTCCCAGATAAACAATAAGTGACAAGAAGTGTTCCTTTAGTTCAACAGAGTCTTGAGTAAAATTAATTTTCAAAAAATTGTCATAAAAAATGAGAAAAATTTCTATAATTTTATTCTTAGTAGAGGTTTTCAACAGCTTTGCAATATTTACAACTCTGTGTATGCATTACACTGTAAACTAAATGAAGCACGCAAGCAGTCGAGCGTGAAGCGCGAGGTAAAAAATATACCAAGCGCGTGACGCGATGTAAATACATAATCGAGCGCGAAGCGTGAGATCCAGATGACGCGCGCCCTATGCGCTCTTAAACTTGCGAGCAGAGCGACCCGCGTGCGTAGCGCGCTATGAGGATGGGTCCGTGCAGCGGACAGATTTTTTTTTTCTCCGTGTTATGTAACGAAATTGATTTGTTTTGATCTTGAATTAAAAAATTTTTTGATTGGAATATCAACCATTACACTTTCTTTCTAGAACTCATATTTTTCGTTGAAGATTCAATTACTTGATTTCAAGTTGAACGACTTTGTAAAAAGGTAAATTGCTTTCTGGAATTACAAGGACAGTTAGGTCTTTTGAAAAAATTTAAAAATTGGGAGAATTTTAAGGTGATTCCAGAGAACTCTCGCCGGTATAGGATATTTTTTCACAGAAATAAGGTCTTATGGAAAACTTACGAATTCAACATATAAAAATGAGAAACGATTCCAAATAAATTAATAAATTTGAAAGATTGTAGATTATTTTAAGAATTTTATGCCCAAATCAGATATTTCAAAAAAGCGAGGTCCCATATATTTGTATTCTCACTAATGATATCTTTTCTTTGAATATTGGAGCCCACAAAACCTTCTAATATCCAGTTGTTAAGTCTGTTGAAGATTTTTCTTCGAATAATTTTCAGAGGGTTATTTCCGATCATCTCATATGTGAAAGGATCATTCAACGTTGATTCCATTTTAGTTGTGTAATCAGATATGATAAGACCAACGGTAATGTTAAAGGGTTTTTTAAGTTCTTCAAGAAAAGTTTTTATGTCTGAAATAATGCTTTCAAAAAATGAAGTCAAGATTTCGATCTTTAACATTTCCAAAGATATGTTAGTTTTTCGTAGTTAATAATGACGAGCCAAATTTTTCACTTAATCAGAGTACTCCATTGACATAGTCAGGAATCTAAATGTCAGTTTAATTTATGATCTATGGTACAGAAGACTCAGGATTGTTAGAAGACAATTGTTTATGTTTATTAATTTGCAATTTGATATTATTCGAATTCTTACTATGATTGATATTACAAAATTTTCTCTCAAGATTTACGTATGTTAAATTCGTTTGGAGGTTAAGAGTTTCTTGATATCAAACTATATTGTTGTAATCATCATTATGTCTAAGGAATAAGCAAGATTTTCTTCCTGGCGTTAGCATCTCTGATGTCCAAGATTGTTATCGTTTCACCTTTAACACTGTGGAATGTGTGTGTTTGTCGTGACAAAACTCTGCGCTCGGTTATGAATTTTCCTCGCGCTACGCGCTTGGCCTTTGTACCTCCCCACAGTTTTATATAGAGCTTGTAAAACTCAAAAGCGAAATGTCGAC
>WSXT02085799.1:0-21036 GCA_011762715.2 Neuroterus valhalla
AATGTGACTGTAACACTAAATAGCTTCTTTTGAAAAGAAACTCGCCCATCACTGTTATCACGGAATCGCACTTTTGAGAGAGAGAAAAGACACTGAAAAGTATATGAGCAGAGGAACTTTCAATTGCAGATTCCTGTTACCCATATCTAGAACGTCTTGCAGCTTTACTGGTTCGTGTCCGTGCTAAGCTTCCTGAATATTATTGATATCGTTTATTTAAAAAACGAGAATATTCTAGAAGGTCAGGACAGACACGAACCACTATGGCTGTGGAAGTTTCCCAATGTCGGTAACATGTCGGTAACAGGAATCTGTAATTACAACTTCTTCCAATTACTTCTTCCTGGAATGTGACTGTTACACTTAATAGCTTCTTCTGAAAAGTAACTCGCCCATCCCTGCTTGTCATGGAATGGCACTTTAAAGACAGAACGGAACACGTGTGGATGCACGTCACACGGGGATCTTAAACTCCACACACAGGAAATTGGCGTCTAGCCGTCGTTTTCGCGGGTTCATTACACATTCAGGGTCGCCCCGTTTCACACATTTTAGCTTGGAAGCCACTTTAATAGTATCAAAATACACTCATCCTCGAGGAGGAAATACTTCTTTACTTATACCGACTTTGAGCTAATTTTACATTTTAAAGCTTCTTCTCACTGCAACCCTTGAAGGAAACTATTTTTAAATGGAAGTTAAAATAATAATTAGGAAAGCAAACAAGAAACTAAAATTTTTGCTATTATTCGGATTCAGACTCGAAGAATTTTACAAAGACACGGGAATCTCGGAAATAGACCTGTTTCGGGCTTGGCTATCAACGGCCTTGGGCCATCTTCCTGGATGCTGAAACGTGAACAGTAAAGGTGGTATGAACTACGTCTATGTGATTTTGGTCCGTTCGCGCATTGGCGAAATTGCTCGCTTGGGTACTGTCCGCTCTCAGCGTACAACACTGGCCTATATTGAGGGCGTCTCTCTAAAACCCTTGGACCGTAACATCCACGAACGACATTCTCAGAACGACTGTCATCGGGAAGACTATGTTCGGAATTCCAGTGTAGATGCAACTTTTTACAAACAATCAAACGCGATCTTGAGGTCATTTCATGGCAGAAAAAAATTTTTTTTAATTAAATCAAAGTATTTTGCAAATGACCCTGGATTATTAATCAATTAGCATCTTGAATTCCTGAATTATCTTGAATTAAGTATAAATTTCCCCAATTCTCTCAAATTCTTTCGAATTCATTCTGAACTCTTTTGAATGAATTGTTTTTTTATTCACTTCAATTTCACTGGGATTTATGTAATAATTAAGATTTTTCACATTTATTTGAAATTAATTTGCACGTAACCCTGAATTACTGATTATGTTTCCTGAATTATTCTGAAATAATTGTGAATCTCTTGAATTCTCTTACATTTTTTCGAATCTACCCAGAATTCTTTTGAATGAAATTCGATTCTTTTCAATTCACTCTGATTTTATTGGAATTCATGGAATGTTAAAGATTTTTTACAATTAATTGAAATTAATTTGAATTCACTCTGAGTTTTTGATAATGTTATCTGAATTATTTTGAATCAATTTTAAATTCCTGAAATTCTCTTTAATTTTTTCAGATTCATTCTGAATTCTTTCGAATGAAATTCAATTCTTTTCAATTCACTTTGATTTTACTGGAATTCATGGAATAATAAAGATTTTTTTACAATTAATTGAAATTGATTTGGAATTCACCCTGAGTTTTTAATAATGTAATCTGAATTTATTTTGAATTAATTAGAAAATTCTCAAATTTTTTTAAATTTTTTCAAATTTATCCTGAAGTCTCCTGATCTAAATTAATGTTTTTCCTCCACTCTAATTTTACTGGAATTTATGGAATATTAAAGATTTTCACAATTAATTGAAATTAATTTGGAATTCACCCTGAGTTTTTGATAATGTAATCTGAATTATTTTGAATCAATTATAAATTTCTTAAATTCTCTTAATTTTTTTCAAATTTATTCTGGATTCTTTTGAATTCAATTTGATTATTTTCAATTCACTCTAATTTCACTGGAATCTATCTTATTTTTTGGAATTTATAAATGGTTTCTATCTCAAATTCTTTAGATTCCTTCGAAATTCTCAAATTCATGATTTCTTCAAAGTTTCCTGAATTTCCTTGAATACTTCTGAATTCAATTCAATTTTACTTAAAATAATAAAATATTTCGTTGAATTCAACCCAAATTTATTTTTTCGGACAAATTTTTAATTCTCGGGATTATCATCAATTTTCGAAAATTCATCTTGATTTGCTTGGAATTTTTCTTTTCGAATGTTTTCGAATTCGAATGGAATTCTTCTTGTATCAATTCAATTCTTCTGAATGCACCTAAATTCCACTGGAATTGATGGAATATTTGAAATTTTTCCATTCGTTCGAATTTATTTTGAATTTATCTAGATTTTTCAATGATTTATCCTGAATTACTGTGAATTCTTCCTGAATCTTCGAAATCTTCTCAAATTTTTCCGAATTGACCTTGAATTTTTCGGAATGAAATTTTGTTCTTATTCTGGTTTCACTGCATACATTCCATCAAAGATTCTTAAATTTTTTTGAATCATTCTTAATTTACTTCAATTAAATTGAAATCAATGAGAATTTCCGGATTTTTCTCAAATAATTTGAATTCTTTTTGAATACCTTGAATTTTGTTAAATTCAAGTTGAGTTGTTCTAAATTCCCTCCGAATTCCTATCAATTTATCCTAAATTCTTTTTAACCCTCTGGAATATTTCCAAATTCAACATTAATTATTTTTAATCAATCTAAATTAATTTAAAAATGTACCGTTCATTTTTTATGATTTATTCTGAATTTTTAGCATTTTTTTCCCAACACCGTAAAGATCTCTCAAATTTTTCCGAATCCAACTTGAATCCTTCTGACTTAAGTTAAATTTTTCTAAATCCACTTCAATTTTACTAAAACTAATGGATTGTTTTGAATTTCTCGAATTGTTCTCAATTCATTTTGATTGACACTGAATTCTAGTCGATTTCTTATAAAATCTTCTAGAGTCTTCAGAATTCTTATCAATCCCCCGAATAAGATTTGGGCTTGATAGTATCTATAACAAAATTTTTAATAATTTTGAAATTACGTGAACTTTTTAGAATTTAATTTAAGTTATTTTGACTGCACTCTGAATTCTTCTCAATATATATTCAAATATTTCAGATCATTTTTGATTCTTGGAGTTGGCTCAAATTTTCAAAAATTCACCTTCATTTCTTCGGAATTCTCTTGAATAATTTCGAATTTACTCTAAAAAATTTCGAATCTTTCAGTTTTTTTATTTATTTGGTATTTAAATCTCAATTTTTGTTAATTTATATTGAACTTTCTCAAGTTCCTTTGAATTTTTTGGAATTCTGTTAAATCCTCTGCACTTCTTTTGAAGTGTCTCGAATTCCCTGAAATTACTCTAAATTTATTCCATTTTATTGATAATGTACTTCATTCACTGTTGCTTAAAAAAATCATCATCCTTTATTGAATTCAAACAATTTATTATTGAACTTGAAAAGTTCTTCAAGTTCGTAATATGAAATTCAAAATATTAGTGAATTGTATCCAAATAATAATTTCATGAGTTCATTACCTTGTTGCAAATTTTGAATTCCCAAGATGTATAATTCATAATTTTGAAAAAATTTTGATAAAAATTATGACGTTTCTAGATTTCTTGTAATTTGTACTTTTAAAAGTGTAGATTAAAAAATAAATTTGATTGAAATTATTTTAATTCAGAGTATTTTGAATCAAAAAATTTTTAATGAAGTAAAATTCCAAACAATAAATATTTCTTGTTTATTTGTTTATTTATTTGTTAAAAATAAAATAAGTTCTAAATTGAACAATTTGAACAGAAAATATAATAATTTCGTGTTGTACATAACCTAGCAATGAATATCACAATTTTCGGAAACATTGAGAAGTGAATTTGAAATCAAAATCCTGACTTTCCCAATTTTATTTTATTTTTTTATCATTAATCTATAATCCCTTACGGGGTAGACCTAACTCTTGAAGGAGTCAGAATTGATTGAGTCGAATTCACAGGAGGGCCACAGTCTTCCGCCAACATGCCAACAGCCGGCGTCATTCTCAGGCGGGCACCCATCCACGTACTACCCGAGCCCAACGCTGCTCAACTTTAGTGATCGGACGAGAAAAGTTTTTTTAACGTGGCACGGCCATTACCGCCTCTTATATCTGATTTAAAATTTTCTACATTGTATGAATAAATCACAAGTGTTTGCACCTGGTAATGAATTTGATATACATACTTTCAAATTACCCTTCCCCCAAAGATTGTATCTCTGGATGACGTCACTTATTTTCAGGTAATATGACCCTTTTCGCTTCCTTAGTCACGTTTTTTCTACCACCTCTACTGTTCAGAACGCGACTTTATTTTAGGGTTAAAACTGACGCTCACTGGTGAATTAATTATAATAAAAAAATATTGGCATTCTAGGGTTTTGACAAATAGTTGAGTTCAACCAAAAATCTTCACTTTTAACGAGAAACTTGCATTTTTAACCAAAAAAGAGGAACTTACTGATAAGGGGATCAATTTCCTCTAAAATAACAGAACAATTTTCAACAAAAATTATGAATTTTTAACCGAATAAATGAATTTTTCAATCAAATGATAGATTTCTACCAAAAATAGATGATTACAAAATTTTTATTCTAAGAATCTCATTTTAATTACCCTGATAAGCTATATGTATAGCAAGAAAGCGTATACTTTCTGTGAGAAGAGAATTGGTGGACCGCACTGTAGCTCAGTTGGGAGAGCATTCGTCTGGGTAACGAGAGGTTCTAGTTTCGAATCTCAGCGAAGCGGGGAAAGCGGGACTTTTTTCACAGAAAGTTGTATCCATTTTCTGAATTGATGAATCCTTAACAGAAATTATGATAGTTGAAACTTATTTCCAACTAAAAAAGATTTTATTTTTGAATTCACAATGGTCGAATTTATCCAAGGGAGACGAATTTTTCTAACAAAATAATAGAATTTGGAATAGAATAATTCAATATTTAGTGATTAGGAAGTACTCTTATTCGAACCTCAATTTTTTTTAAATTTTCTTTACTGAAAATATTCAACTAATAAATTAATCATCTTCTTGGTTTATGATGAATTCTCCTCACTAAAAAATGAAATGGTTCAAAATTCATTTATTTTGTTAGAAATTCATGTATTTCATTGAGATTTGGTCTTTTTTTGAATAGAAAATTGTTTCAACTATTACATTTATCGTTGATAATTTATTTCTTTGGATGCTGATTCATCTTCTTTGGTGAATAAATAGTTTCCTTAAAAAAAAGTTGGACTTTTTTCTGAAGATTCATTTTATTTCGTAGAAAATGAATTAATTAAACCTCTTGGGTGAAAATTTAACAATTTGTCGAAAATCAGTTTCTTTTGTCGAAAAGTTTTCTTTTTTGTTGAAAAATAGTTTCATCTGTTACATTTATCGTTGTTCGATTAGAAAAAAAGGTAGAATTCTCAACAAAAGTGTTGAATTTTCAAGAAAAGAGTGAAATTCTCTACGAAACAGTTAGGCATTCAAGAAAAGAGTAAGAAACTCAACAAAATTGTTCAATTTCCAAGTGGAGAGATGATTGTTGAACCAAACCATTCAACTTTTAAAAAAGAGTGGAATTCTTAACAAAAGAATTGACTTTTCAACACAAGAGTGGAATTAATAACAAAATCGTCTAATTTCCAACTTAGAAGATGATTGTTTAACCAAACCGTTGAATTTTCAAGAAAACAGTGAAATTTTCAACAAAAGAGTTCAATTTTTAATAAACAAGTGAAATTCTTAACAAAAGAGTTGAATTTGCTAGAGAAGAGTGAAATTTTCAACAAAGGAATTGAATTTCCAACAAAAGAGTGAAATTCTCAACAAAAGAGTTGAATTTCTTACAAAAAGTGAAATTCTAAACAAAATAGTTCAATTTTCTAAAAAAGAGTAGAATTATCAACAAAAGAGTTGAATTTTCAACAAAAGAGTGAAATTATTAACAAAATTGTCTAATTTCCAAGTAACAAGATGATTGTTAAACCAAACCGTTAAATTTTCAAGAAAAGAGTAAAATTCTCAACGAAAGAATTGAATTTCCAACGAAAAAGTGGAATCCTCAACAGAAGAGTCGAATTTTCATCAAAAAAGTGAAATTCTCAACAGAATAGTTAAATTTTCTGGAAAAAGCGTGAAATCCTCAACAAAAGAGTTGACTTTTCAACGAAAAAGTGATATTGTCAATAAGAGCTGAATTTTCAACAAAAAAGTGAAATTCTCATGAAAATAGTCGAATTTTCTAGAAAAGAGTGAAACTCTGAACAAAAGAGTTGAATTTTCAACAAAAGAATGAGAGTATCAACAAAAAAGTTGAATCTTCAAGGAAAGAGTAAAATTCTCAACAAAAGAGTTAAAATTTCAACTAAAGAGTGAAGCCAGTCCTGAAGATTCGAACTGTAACGTTCGCGAAACGTCGACAAATTTTTTGTAGTTTGTACTCGATCGAAATTCGAAATACCTTATTCCATTAAAGAGTGAAATTCTCAACAAAAGGGTTGAATTTTCCAAAAAGAAATGAAATTCCCAACAAAATTGTTGAATTTTCTATAAAAGAGTGAAATTCCTAACTAAAAAGTTGAATTTTCAACAAAAGAGTGAAATTCTCAACAAAAAAGATGAATTTTCAACAAAAGAGTGGAATTAATAACAAAATCGTCAATTTCCAACTTAGAAGATGATTGTTTAACCAAACCGTTGAATTTTCAAGAAAAGAGTAAAGTTTTCAACAAAAGAGTTCAATTTTCAAAAAAAAAGTGAAACTCTCAACAAAAGAGTTGAAGTTGCTAGAGAAGAGAGAAATTTTCAACAAAGGAATTGAATTTCCAGCAAAAGAGTGAAATTCTCAACAAAAGAGTTGAATTTCTTACAAAAAGTGAAATTCTAAACAAAATAGTTCAATTTTCTAGGAAAGAGTAAAATTCTCAACAAAAGAGTTGAATTTTCAACAAAAGAGTGGAATTATTAACAAAATCGTTTAATTTCCAACTTACGAGATGATTGTTAAACCAAACCGTTAAATTTTCAAGAAAAGAGTGAAATTTTCAACGAAAGAATTGAATTCCCAACGAAAAAGTGAAATGCTCAACAAAAGAGTCGAATTTTTATCAGAAAAGTGAAAATCTCAACAAAATAGTTAAATTTTCTAGAAAAAGCGTGAAATTCTCAACAACCGAGTTGACTTTTCAACGAAAAAATGAAATTGTCAACAAGAGCTGAATTTTCAACAAAAAAGTGAAATTCTCATGAAAATAGTTGAATTTTCTAGAAAAGAGTAAAATTCTCAACTAAAGAGTGAAATACACAACAAGAGGGTTGAATTTTTAATAAAAAAGTGAAATTCACAACAAAATTGTTGAATTTTTTATAAAAGAGTGAAATTCTTAACTAAACTGTTGGATTTTCAACAAAAGAGTGCAATTCTCAACAAAAAAGATAAATTTTCAAGAAAAGAGTAAAGTTCTCAACAAAAGGGTAAGATTCTTAACATAAGGGTTGAATTTCCAACGAGAAAGTGAAATTCTCAACAAAAGAGTTGAATTTTCTAGGAGAGAGTAAAATTCTCAACAAAAGAGTTGAATTTTCTAGAAAAAAGTGGAATTTTAACAAAATAGTTTAATTTTCTAGAAAAGAGTTTTATTCTCAACATAAGAGGTGAATTTGTAACAAAGGAGTGAAATCCTCTACAAAAGAGTTGAATTTTCAAAAAAATAGTAAAATTTTCAACAAAACCGTTTAATTTCCAAGTTGAAAGATGATTGTTGTCCTAAACCGTTAATTTTTCAAAAAAGAGTGAAAGTCACATCTAAAGAGTGAGATTTTCAAGAAAAGAGTGAAATTCTCAACTAAGTAGTTGAATTTTTAACAAAAAAAGAATTTCACTGGATCAGTAAATCTCAGGATCTACTGTCTTAAAATAAACCCTTTTATTCTAAAATCGGGTTATTCTCGCCATGGGAAGTCTGGAGGAGTGCATCGTAGAGAAACGAAATGCGCCGTCTATTTCAGAATCTCGCCACAAGTGGCGCTGGGTGTTCAGTAGGAAAAAGTCGACTGGCTGCAGATGGTCGTGGCTCCGCTCGGCAAGAGGTCGTCGATAGACTCCCGCTCTCGCGATCGTGCATGCTTCTTCCTTCTTATTTTATAAATCATATAAAAAAATATGAACCAAAGTGTTTTTTCTCATGGAAAATTTAAAAGTTCAGCTTAAACATCAGTCTCTCTCAAAGTAGATCCGAGTGATAAATTACTCCATAAAAGTAAAGTGTCGGTGAAACCAAGGTGGAACCATCAGTGTCTTTTTTAGTGTAAGAAAATAAGCAAAAAACATGGGATTAGTTACAAAAAAAAAGTGGTGAGTGAATGTGAAGAAGGAATTGTTTGTTTTAAAAGGAAAAGGAAAGAGGAGAAAGTGATTGGTTGTCCCTTAAAATCGAATATCAATTCTGACACTACATCCACGTGCTTGCAAATCAGACTTTGAAGTCTTTATGGTATTTCACTCCTGGAACGTTTATGGTTAACATATATCATCAGAAGCCATTGATCCGACAAGGGGAAGAGATATACCTTTCTTAGGTTCTCACGATCGGCGTAGCGCAAAGATCCAGAAGTCAATTGTGTTAAGAGTGTTAACGGAATGTTAAAAGAGTGTTAAAAGAGTGTAAAAGACCATGAAAAGGTGCCACCCCTAATATAATGTAAAACTAACAGGATTTATCGAGAAGAAAGTGAAAACAATTGGTCTCCTGATCTTCTTCCCTTAACACCTTGAGATGTAAGGTTCCCAGGACCCAAAGATGTTGGGAGTGGAGAACCAGGAGGACTCTCCGAAAAGGAGGTCCACTTTTTACGTCTCCCTGGATGGGGAGTCCCGTCAGATCGCGAAAATCCCAAAAACTGTGTCCCTGGATTCCGATAAATACTCCTGTAACACCTTCCCTATTGGTACGGCCAAAATACCCAACCACAACCACTTGACCCGCACTCTGAGCAATCACGATACCTTGACTAATGGTGTTGCTGAGAAGAGATGTGAGGTCGAGTCTCGTGGGAAGGTTCAGTCTCTGACGAGGATCTTCGAGGCTTCGAAAGAGGCCCCTGAGCAGAAGAAGAAGGTGGAGAGGACCAGGTCCTTCAAGACGATTGAGAGGTTCCAAAGCCGGTTCACCGGGCGGAAAGATGCGGGGAGAAAGGACAATAGACTTAACAACACCATAGCTTGTATCGAGACTGAGAATGGTGATGCTAGGCGCAAATCTAGAAGTGAGGATAAGTGTAGGAATGATGACATATGCAGAAGTGTGGGAAAGTGTAGGAATAGAGAAAAGTGTAGAAATGAGGAAAAGTGTAAGAATGAGGAAAAGTGTAAGATTGAAGAAAAGTGTAAGAATGGAGAAAAGTGTAGAAGTGAAGAGAAGTTGAGGAGTGAAGAGAAATCTAGGGATGAGGTTGAGAGGAGGGTGGTACCGAAAATCAAGTCTAGGACTAGGGAGTCCAGGTCGATCCTGGAAGAGAGGAAGCAACAAGCCAATAATAATAATAATAATACACTTGCGAATTTGATAAGGAGGACTCATAGTACAAAGTTGACTAGGAGTACTAGTGCTTTGGTGAGACCAGCAAGGCACAATACTACTGGTAGCAGTGGTGATGACTCAGCCAATCATGTTGATTTTGGAGGTGATAATGATATCCTTGATGATTCGATTGGTCGAAATGAGTGCCCGGAAGGATGTGTTTTTGAAGAAACAGACATTGATGGCGACATTCATTCAGGTGAATAATCATTGATGATGTTGGTTAATGATGTGGAAGGAAGATTTGTGGTTGATTAGTTTTTGGGGTTCCTAATGAATGTCATCTCATCTGTGAGAAGAAGGTTTGATAGGTTTCGGGTTACATCTCGTTTTGGACAAAATAAATTAATTTATTAATAATGAATTTATTTTTATTTAATTTATTTATTAAAAATAAATCATCTTTGATATTGCATAACCATAACTTCTGGTCAATCTATGGATCGATTTTTAAAAGGTGCAGTGTAAAAATTTATAATAATATTACCAAAGTAGTTGTTTTTTGGTAACTTTTTTTAAAAAATGGAGTCTTTTTTACGACGATGAATAAATTTTATCACTTTTGCAACTATTTTTCCATTTTGTTTATCAAAATTGCGGCGGCTGACAGCCATAAAGATTGATAACCCAATATTTCAGAAAGAACGAAAAGTTCATTTCAGAGTTGAATATTTATTATTATAATTTATTTTTAGAGGAATCAGTTTCTTTGATTGAGAAATTATCGATTCCAGCCAAAAATCTACGAATTCAAGAATCCATCTTTTTGGAATAGCAATTTGACTGCTTCAGAAGAAAGTTCAATTATTTGTTTGAAAATTAACTCTTCTGTTGAAATATTTTTTACCATGTTGAAAATTCATATTTTCGGGTTAATCGTTAAAATTGGTGTTTTTTGGTTAATTTTAAATTTTTTCTCAAACTGGGAATTGAACTATTCAACTATTAATAATTAATATTATTTTTCATTCTAATTATTATTTAATTATCAATATACCTATTTAACTATCCATTTATCTTCTAGAAAATTCACTAAAAAATTAGTTTGGATGAAAATTCATGTATTTTCTGGAAAACACGTCTTTTTTGGTAAAATTGATTTTTCTAGTAACAATTTATATTTTTGGATTGGAAGTAATCTTTTTAGTTTGAAATTATCTTTTAAGTTGGAAATTGAACAATTTTAATGAAAAGTCATCCTTTTTGGTCAAGAATGTAAATGTTCTTTCCTAAATTGATCTTTTTGGGGTAAAAATTGAATTTGTTGTTGATTATTCAACAGTTTTCCATAAAATCCAACCGCAAATTAGTTTTAAGTAGAAGATTCAACTGTTTGGATGAAAATTCATGTATTTTGTGAACAATTGGTCTTTTTCGGTAGATAAATGAACTTATTGGTTGAAGATTTATGTATTTTATGGAAAATTCGTCTTCTTTGATAGAAAGTTAAACTTTCGTTTGAAAATTTATATTCCTGGGTTGAAAACTATCTTTTTAGTTGAAAATTGAACAATGTTATTAAAAAGTCATCTTCTTTGTTCGAAAATTCAAATGTTTCTATTAATTTATCTTTTTCAGTTCAAAATAATATTTATTGTTGATTATTCAACTTTTACCTAGGAAATTCACCCAAATCATAGTTTTCGTCAAGATTTCAAGTGTTTGAATGAAAATTCATGTGTGTTAGTTGAAAATTATCTTTTTAATTAAAAATTTAACAACCTTGTTAAAAAATCATCCTTTCTGGTAGAGAAATAAATTTTTTTTTTTCAATCTTTCTTTTTAGGTTAAGAACTAAATTCACTGTTGATTATTCAACTTTTCTCTAGGGAATTCACTCAAAAATTAGTTTAAGTGGGAAATTCAACTGTTAGTGTGAAAATTCATGTAATTTGTAGAAAATCCTTTTTTTTAATACTATGAGTCTTTCAGTTAAAGTTGTTTATTTTTGGGTTGAAAATGATCTTTTTAGTCAAGAATATTATTTTATTTGTAAAGAATATTTTTAGTTGAAAATTGGACAATTTTGTGGAAAAGTCATACCTTTTTCGTCAAAATTCATCTTTTTGGGTTAAAAGTTAAACTTTTTGTTGATTATTCAACTGTTTTGATGAAAGTTCATTCATTTTGTGGAAAATTCTCCTTTTTTTATATAAAATGAGTCTTTCAGTTAACATCCAAATATTAGTTTTATTAGAAAATTCAACTGTTTGGATGAAAAGTCATGTATTTTGTGGAAAGTTCGTCTTCTTCGATTAAAAAAATTAATTTATTAGGTGAAAATTAATGTGTTTTGTGAAAAATTCGTCTTTTTGGATAGAAAATCAATCTTTTGGGTAAAGATATATATTTTTGTGTCGGAATTCATTATTTAATTGAAAATCATATTTTTAGTTGAAAATTACCAATCCAGTTAAAATTATATCCTTAATTGAAAATTGAACAATCTTGTTAAGAAGTTATCCTTTTTGGGTGAGAATTGGAAATTTTTCTTAAATTTATCTTTTTAGGTTAGAAACTAAATTTGTTGTTGATTATCCAACTGTTTTCTACAAAATTCACCCAAATATTAGTTTTAGTGGAAAATTCATTTCTTTAGTTGAAAATTGAACAATTTCTTTTTTATTGGATTCAACAATTTGTTTCGTAATTCATGTATTCTATTGAAAAATTAGTTTTCTGATTGAAAATTCAACTAATAAGATAAAATTCTCTTTTTTTATAGAAAATAATTTTTTGAAACTCAAGATTCAAGGAAGGTAGCTCAGGTGGTTCAGCAGACGTTCGGCGAACGAAAGGTCCTGGGTTCGGTTCTCAGCGGAGTTGGAATGCTTTCTTTTTTTTTCTACAGAAAATCGTGTTTGGTGTTTTGTTAATGTTCTTATTATTCTAATAGAATGAAGGTACAAGCTATCTGAAAATTGTGGAATCAAGAATGTGTGAAAATATTCACGTTAAAAATAGATTCCTAGGTAATAGCTGTATTTTATTATACTGAGATGAATATTTATAATTTCATCATTCGCATAACATTTATTGCATCATCGACTTCAATGTATCAGAGCCATCTTAGTTTTCTTTCACAACACCCTTGAGTATTTTGCATAAAATTAAAAAAAATATATGTCTGCTTATTGTTAACTAAAGAGATAACTAGTTTTCAACAAATTAGTTGAGTTCCAGAGTAAAGAGATGATTTTGCAACTAAAGTGATAATTCGTCAACACAAAAAATTTCTAATGACGCATCTTATAGTTAATGATTCAACCTGAAAATATTCTCAATTGAAAATAATAATTTAAAAAAAAAAACGAATCCAACCAAATAAATGAATTTGTACTAGAGGAGTTCAGTTTTTTACTCGAAAAGATAAATTTTCAATCAAAAAAATGGAATCTCGAACCAAAGATAACACGTTCAAACAAAAAGTTCATTTTCTGCAAAATAGTTAATTTTTCAAATAAGTTATCTGATTCTCAACTGAATAGTGTAATTTCCCACCATATTGTTGTCTTTCTAAGACATAAGAGAGGGTTTTCTAAAAAACAGTTGAAATTTTGACCCGAAAATATAGGTTCTCAACAAGAAAGTTTTTTTACAACCAAATAGCTAATAGTTGATATTTTAACTTAAAAATATTTTTATTGGTAATAAACAAAAGTCGAAATCAACTGAAAAGACGAATTTCCACCGAGGAAAGATAATTTTCCACACAAAATATAAATTCATGACCAAAACTGTAAAAGTTACATTTTCGATGAACAAATTATTTTTAGCTCAAAAGAATTAACTTTCAAGAAAAGATTTCAACTGTCAACCAAGAAAGATTTCAAATTAAAAAATAAAAACATTTAACTCAATCAAAAAAGCCATTTCAAAGAAACAGTTTAATTTCCAACTAAACGGATAAATTTTCAAAATGGAATAGTTAATTCTTCGGGTGAAAAAATGAATCCTCAACGAAAAAAGTACTTTTTGATATTTAGAGTATAAAAGAGTAGCTTTCGGAAAATAAGTTAATGTAATTAGTTCGTTTTAATTGAAAAACATTTAAATTTTCAACCCGGAAATACCTATTTCAAACTAAAATTTTAATTTCTCATCAAGAAGAATATTTTTCCAACAAAAAAATGTTCAAAAAATGAAATAATTGATTTTTTTTATTCAACAAATCAATCCTCAAAGAAAAATGAAATGTTTTATGTTGCAAACAAAAAAGTTTTCAGTTTCAATTGGAAGAAAAAATGTTTTACTTTCATAAAAAATGTTAATTTTTAAACAAGAGGGATGCTTTTTGATAAAAAATGGACAAAAGATTTTATGGTCAAATTTTCGAATGGAATAATTAATCTTCGCCGAAAATTGTGATATTTGAAATTTCAACTATGAAATTTTTCATTTTTGATCCAAAAAATGTTGAATTTTCAACCCGGAAATATATTTTTTTTCAAAACAAAAATATAAATTTATGTTAGGGAGATGATTTTTTAGACAAAACATGCAATAGCCTAATTTTCAACGGAAACAATTAATTTTCAACAAAAATTTTGTTTTTTAACGAAGAAGATTATTTTTCCAACAAAGAAAATGAACCAAAAATAGATTAGTTGAATTTTTCATTGAAAAAGTCAATCCTCAACAAAAAATTTGATATTCGATGTTTTAATCGAAATAGTTGTTATCAATAAAAGACATTTGTGTTTTATCAGAAAAAGTTACTTTTTTACAAAGAAGATTTGTTTTAAACAAAAAATGGACAAAGAATGGAAAAGTTTAATTCCTATTGTTTATTCTAATGTTCAATTCAGAAATAAATTCTTATCGGAAAATTTGATATTTGATGTTTCTACCGAAAAAGTTTTTAGTTATAATTGGAATAAAAATTATTTCTACTTTATGAAAAAATTTTAATTTTCCACCAAAAAGATAATTTTCTCATAAGAAATGGACAAAAAATAGAATAATTAAACTTTCAATTGAAAGATTAATTTTGAAGGAAAAATTTGAAATTTGATATTTCAACCAGGGAATTTTTAAGATTCAATTCGATTATATCGAATTTTCAACCTGAATATATTTTTTGGAAAAAGGTTAATTTCAATTACAAAAATTATTTTTCTAACAAAATATGGAATAGTTGAATTTCAAAAATCAACTCTCAAAAAAAAATCTCGATTTTCAAGCAAGAAATGTAATATTTGATGGGTCAACCAAAAAACTGCTTAGTTTTGATTGAACGGAGCTGAATATTTCCTCCCGAAAAAATGTATTTTTAACAAAAATGCTACTTTTCAACCAAGAAGATTTTTTTCACAAAAAATAGAATAATTGAATTTCAAGTTGAAGAAAATAATTACTCAACAAAAAATGTAGTTTTTGATGTTTAAACCAACGAAGTTTTCAGTTTAAATTGAAAGACAGTTGGATTTTTAGCCAGAATGTTAATTTGCAACCAAAAGGATCATTTTAACAAAAAATAGACCAGAAATGGAATATCAAAACTTCAATCGGAAAAACCATTTCTCAACGGAAAATGTAATATTTGATTATAATATATTATTATTCATATTTATTAGAAATATTATATTATTCTTATTTAGTTTCATTCAGAAAATAGTTGAATTTTTAAAAAAAAAGTCGATTTCCGATCAAGAAGATTATTCTTTCATCAAAGAATGGAACAGAAATGTTGAATTTTAACCACTCAATTCAATTTTCATTCGAAGAAGATAAAAGTCAAACGAAAAGTTTAATATTTAATATGGAAAAGAATGAAAATCAACAATGACAACAATTTTTAACCAGAAAGAAAATATGGAATTTGACAAGATAACTGGATTAACAAACGAATATTGAAGTTTTTTAAAGAAGAAAAAAATTAATAAATTCTCAACCATTGTATTTTAAATGAAAAAAAAGGTAAATTTAACAAAAAAATAAACAACTCGTCAATCATATAAATAAATTTTCAAATAGGAAAAATCCATCCCCAAATACTCTGTGTAATTTTATAAGCCACTAATTAACCTCTCAAATAATGATTGAAAAGCGTAATATTATCAAGGCATCTAAAGAATTTGTGGCGTGATCAACGAATCATTACCAGGGATGATAATATCTAAAGAAGCGAAATTTCAGGGTGTCGAAATCTGTTGATTATTATTTGTAAAATCAGAATGCATAAGTAAACAATTTTGAAGATCACGTTCTTGCATAATTTATCAGGTAGAAAAAAAAGTATGGTTCATGAGATATTACATCGCTGAAAGGGGAGTCAAAAGAAGGCGAAAGAGTCGATCCATAATGTATGAGCTGTCCACGTAGGCTCATTATTAATTCAGGGGGGAAACGGGAGAATGAGATGGAGCGAATGTTATTATTTATTCACCCCTGATTCCCCTTTTTTGTTAATCAAGGGAAATATTGACTTAAGGGGAAAGGCACAAATTTACTCACATCATCATCATCAAGCGCGCGCTTTCGCGCGCGAATAGTTTCTTGTGTGATTGGATTGAACAATTTCCTGATCTTAATGAACAAAGATCAAATTTTCGACAAAACACATGAATTTCTTTTTAAAAGATGAGTTTTAACCGGAAATATTAATCTTATACTAAATAGTTCAATCTTCAATCAGAAAAACTAATGTTTCGGGAAAAAATACTATTTTTCATAGAAATAATTAATATTTTTTATGGAAATGAGAATCTTCAACCGAATTTGGTAGGAATTTCTACCTTGAGAGATTTTATGTCAAAAAGTTGAATTTTGAAGGAACAATATTTTCTATCAGAAAATACAGTTTTGAACAAAGATCCATTTTATCCAAAGAAATGAATTTTCTATCCCGAGTTTCAATTTTTTCTAGGAAAGACTAGCTTTCGTTAAATTACATGAAATTCTTATAAAAAAAATTAATCTTCTACCAAATAGTTAACTTTTAAAGGAGGAAAATTGATTTCCTACCAAATAGTTGAATTTTCAATCAAGAAAATGAATTTTCTTTGCAAAATACCATTTTTAATAGAATAAATGGATATTTTCAACCAAAATTTTGAATTTGTAAGAAACAAAAAATTTATCATCAACTTGATTGATGAATTTGTATTTAAAAAAATAGTTCCTATCCGAAGTGACGAATTTTCAGAATTAAAAATGAAGTTTCTACTGAGAAAGAAAATTTAAAAAAAAAACCATTAATTTTTGACCAAAGATATTGATCTTTTACTGAAAACTTAGATTTTCAATCAAGAGAATTATTTCCAAAAAAGTACTAATTTTCATAGAAATAATAAATATTTTCAATGAAAATTATGAATTTCCATCCAAATTTGGTTAAAGTTTTTACCAAGAGAGGTTTTCTACCAGATAGTTGAATTTCCTATCAAGAAAATTCATTTTCCACAAAGAAAGACAATTTTTAATGGAATGAATGAATATTTTAAACCAGAGTAACGAACCTTTGACAATCAAAAAAAAGATTGTAAACTTAATTGCTAATTTTTGAACAAGAATTCATTTCCAACAAAGAGCCGAATTTTCAGCATGAAAATACATTTTCTACCAAGAGAGACAATATTCAATAAAATACACAAGATTTTTATCTCATAGATGAATTTTTAACCGAAAAAATTTTTTTCTGACTAAATAGTTGGATTTTCAATCGAGAAAATCAAATTTTTAACAAAAAATACTAAGTTTCATAGACATAATTAATATTTTCAATGAAAATGATGAATCTTTATCCAAATTTGGTTAAAATTCCTACCAAGAGAGGATTTCTACCAAGTAGTTGAATTTTTCAACCGAGAAAATTTATTTTCCACCAAGAAGGACCATTTCAGTGGAATGAATAAGTATTTTCAACCAGAGTGACGAAACTTTAACCAGAACAAAATGATAGTAGACTTAATTGTTGATTTTTCAGCATGAAACAAATTTTCGACCAAGAAAGACAATTTTCAAGAAAATACACGAATTTTTAATCATACAGATGAATTTTTAATTATAAAGATGAATTTTTCATCGAAAAGATTAATCTTCCTCTAAATAGTTGAATTTTTACTGAAGAAAATCAATTCTTTATAAAAAATACTAATTTTCATGGAATCAATTAATATTTTCAATAAACATTATGAATCTCCAACCAAATTTGATTGAAATTTCTACCAAGAGAGATTTTTTACCTATTAATTGAATTTGCAACTAAGATAATTAATTTTCCGACTAGAAAGTCAATTCTTAATGGAATGAATAGACATTATCAACAAAGAGACAAATTTTCAGCTTTGAAAAAGACAACATTCAATAAAATACACAAACTTCTAATCATAAGGATGAATTTTCACCCAAAAAATTAATCTTTTACTGAATAGTTGAATTTACAATCAAGAAAATGTATTTTTCAACAAAACATACAATGATGAATCTTTAATTATTTTAGTTGAAAATATTTTTTTTATTGTAGTAAAAATTCCTTTTCGTGTAGCAAATTCATTTCCTTGGTTGAGAACTCAACTTTTTAAAGCAGACAATGAATTTCTTTCTTGGAAAATTCATGATTTTTGGAAAAGGGTCTTTTTTGGTAGAAAATGAAGTTTCTTGATTTAAAATTCAACTCTTTGGTAGAAAATTAATTTCCTTGGTCAAAAATTCATATAATCTGTTGAAAGCTGTTATTTTTTCTACTAAAAAATGAATGTTAGCGTAAAAAAAATCTTTCTGGTTAAAAAATGGATCTTTGTTGAAAATTCTTCAAGTTTGTTCATAGAAGAGTATTTTTGTTTGTAGATTCATCACTTTAGTTGAAAATATCCATTCATCCTATTGAAAATAATATTTTTCGGTACAAAATCCATTTCCTCGATAAAAAATCTAACTGTTTGGTAGAGGACGAAATTCATTTGTTTTCTCGAAAGCTCGTCCTCTCAAATATATAATCCATTTAGGGGAGAAAATTCATTTCCGAACCAAAAAATTTGACTCAACAAAATAGTTCAATTAAAAAAAAAATCAAACTTTGAAAAAAATGAATGAATTGCTAAGCTCACAGTTAAATTTTTAACTAAATTTGAATTTTTAAACAAGAATACTAATTTTGTAACAAAGAAGCTAGTTTTCACAAACACATTTCAGTTTTCGAACAAAAAAGATGACA
The DNA here is from genome assembly GCA_011762715.2 of Neuroterus valhalla. Taxonomy (NCBI): domain Eukaryota; kingdom Metazoa; phylum Arthropoda; class Insecta; order Hymenoptera; family Cynipidae; genus Neuroterus; species Neuroterus valhalla. The sequence goes on from WSXT02085799.1 coordinate 18,902, forward strand.
TCAACTAAGCAATTTGATTTCCAACGAAATAATGATTTAACGTCGAACAAAATGGATTAATTTTCAAATAAGTAGCTGAGTTTCCAACCTAATAGTTGCATTTTCAGCCTTGAAGATTAATTTCATACCAAAAAAGATGATTTTGACGAGATAGTTATAATTAATTTACAAATTATTTTCATTAGAGGAGATAGTGTTCCATTGTAGGAATTATTTCCGCTTCATATGAAAGCGGAAAAAAAATCACAGAATCTTTATAATATTTACAAAAATTGTTTATCTAGATTAATATTAAGTATTAAAACTTGAATAGTGACTAATTTTGTTGTTATCTTTTTGTTGCAGGTGAAAATCAATATTTATTAGTGCCGCATCTAAACACTTTTATTGGTAATGTAAAGTTTAAAAACTATTTTCTCAGCCAATAAGTCATCAATTATTATTTAATTAGCACAATTCTCAAATTTTTTGATAAATCTATAGCCGGGGAGAATAATTTTCAATAAATAAGAAGAAGTTTCAACAAAATACATCAATCTTTAACCGAAACGATCAATTTTCCACCGGAGAAATGAGTTTTCAACCTTAATGATGAATTTTTATCCTAATGATTGATTTTTTTACTGAAAAAGACGAAATAACCTAAAAATGCATAAATTTTCAACCAAGAAGATGATTTTTCAAATCGTCTTTTTAGATAGGAAATTGTCTTCTTTGGTGAAAAATTAATTTCCTTGATTGAAAATCCAAATTTTTTGGTTGGAAATGAATTTGTTTAGTTGAAAATTTATGAATTTTGAAGGATGCTCGTCTTCTTTGGTAGACAATTTATTTTTAGGGCGGACAATTCATCTGCAGATTGTAAATTGATGGATTTGACTTAAACTGGTCTCTTTCGGCGGAATTGACATTTCTTGGAAGAACTCAACTTCATGCTAGAAAATCAATGCCATTGTTTGAAAATTCAACTATCTGGCGAAAATCGGATTATTTTTTTTCTCGTTAAAAATGTAACTGCTTGGTAAAAAATTTAACTATTGTTAGAAAATCAATTTGCTTTATTGGAAATTCAACTGTATGATAGAAAATGAAATTTTCTGTTAAAAATGAATCTTTGTTGATAATGCAACAATTCAGTTAATAATCAATATTTTTTGGGTAAAGATTTATCATGATAGTTGAAATGTCCATTTATTCTATTTCGAAAAATTTCGTCCCGTAAAGAATTAATTTTATAGGTTAAAAATGGAACTATTTTGTGAAAAATAATATATTTTTTTTATGTTAAAAATTAATCCGCTGGATGCAAATTCATGTATTTGGTGAAAATTTCTTTTGTTACTTGAATATGATTTTACTGGTAGAAAATCAATCTTCTCCCTTGAAAATCGATATATTTGGTTAAAAATTTGTCCTTTCAAATAGAAAATAAATGTTTTTTGAAAAAAACCATCTCTTACGGAATTAATTTTCTATCAATCCGTTACCACTTTTGATTATTTTTTTTTTAATTTCGTCTTTTGGTAAAATGTAGGAAGCTCTGTAGGTCCTTGTAGGTTGCTCTCTAGCCCTCACGGAAGGCTCCAGAATACCTTTCGGGAGGCTCTGGAGGGCCTCGTATGAAACGCTAGAGGCTCTCGCCTGAGGCTCTTGAGGTCCTCGTGGGAGGCTCTGAAATGTCTCGTAGGAGATGCTAGAGGCCCTCGCCTGAGGCTCTTGAGGCTTCCGTAGGCGGCGCTAGAGAGGTTCGCAGGAAAGTCTGGGAGGGCTTCGTATGATACGCTTGAGGCCCTCGTGGGAGGCACTAGAGAGCCTTGCGGGAGGCTCTGAAGGGCCTCGTATGACACGCTAGAGCCCCTCCCTTGAGGCTCTTGAGCTCTCGTGGGAGACACTAGAGAGCCTTGCGGGAGGCTCTGAAGGGCCTTGTATGACACGCTAGAGGTCCTCCCCTGAGGCTCTTGAGGCCCTCGTGAGAGGCACTAGAGAGCCTCGTGGGAGGCTCTGAAAGGCCTCGTATGACGCGCTAGAGCCCCTCCCCTGAGGCTCTTGAGCTCTCGAGGGAGACACTAGAGAGCCTTGTGGGAGGCTCTGAAGGGCTCCGTACGACACGCTAGAGGCCCTCCTTTGAGGCTCTT